>JAHREE010146614.1:0-11160 GCA_033628505.1 Tringa tobata | reverse complement strand
GTGGTGGTGGTGGGATTTGTCCCTGCTTTTTTTCCCCAAGGGATTTCTTCCCCTGTCGCAACCCCTTTCTAATTTCACGTCCCGACGAAATCGGCTCCTTCTGAAGTTTTCCGGCGGGATCCAGAGGGCTGAGGGATTGCAAAACCTCCCAGTGCCGTCTTATCTGCCAGTGCTCGCGCCGCACTCCAGGCTAAACACAGCCCCTGCCAAGCAGAAGAGATGAACTTCTTCTTAAGGACAACGTGATCTACAAAGAGGTTTTTAAAGGCTCTCGGTAGCTTTAGCTTCATCTTTGCCACCCGAGAAAGGTAACGATAGCAGTCCTGTTCCCTCACGCTCATCTGGATGGGTCAGGGCACCCGGTTCCTGCGTTCCTCTCTCTCACACACGTAATTTTCCTCTTGAGCCACAATAAAGAAGTGCAGTTTTTGGGCCCGTCCCCCCTCCTTCTCTCCATACAATCTCTCTTTTTCATTCCCTTCTGGGTGCTCCATCTCCCACAAGCATGGCACCCTTGCCTATGCTCTCCAGCGTCAAGTTGGAGATACTTCATAGAATCACAGAGTGGTTTGGGTTGGAAGGGACCTTAAAGATCATCTCGTTCCAGCCCCCCTGCCCTGGGCAGGGACACCTCCCACCACACCAGGTTGCTCCAAGCCCCCTCCAACCTGCCCTTCAACCCCTCCAGGGATGGGGCAGCCACAGCTTCTTGGGGCAACCTGGGCCAGGCTCTCACCACCCTCCCAGCAAAGAAGTTCTTCTCCACATCTCATCTCCATCTCCCCTCTTGCAGTGTCCAACCCTTCCCCCTCCTCCTAGGGCTCCACTCCCTGATCCAGAGTCCCTCCCCATCTCTCCTGGAGCCCCTTGAGGGACTGGAAGGGGCTTTGAGGTCTCCCTGGAGCCTTCTCCAGGCTGAACCCCCCAGACACACCTCTCTCAGCTTGTCCTCCCAGCAGAGGGGCTCCAGCCCTTGCAGCAGCTCTGTGGCCTCCTCTGGTTCATGTCCTGACTCTTAGTCTGTCTTTACCATATTCTGCTCTGTCTTAGCAGCCCTTACTGCTTGTAGGTGCCAGAGGAGGGCCAAGGTATGTACCCCCTGGGCCTTGTTTCTCATTCCCAGGGCATTTCTGCCGTTCCTGTCTTAATGGGCCCCTTCAGCTGACCTTGGAGTTCCAGCTTAAGCCAGGGCATTAAATCAGCTCTTTTTTAGCAGCCATTTCATTCCTCCATCAGCAGCTATTTCAGACAGAGGACCCTTACGGCATGGGCAAGTTATGCACCTCCAGACTAACATCCAGGACTTTGCAGTCTGTCTCTTTGCATTGGGCATTATCAAAGCATTTGAACGTCTGAGCCCAGGAGGTCACTTTCTATCTATTTCTGGTCTCAGCTGAAGTGTAAGGAGATGGTTCAGTGATGGGTTTGTTTTTCTTTCTTTCTTAATAAGGCTCTTTCTACATGAAATAGCAGAATGGAAATAGCAACTCATCAGCCATCCACCCCACCCCCCCCACCCCAAAAAAAAAAGGTTTATTTGTGTTTCTTACTGGATTTATTTCTACCTGGGAGAAGGCGTGTGTGTGCTTTCCATGTGGCCCATGGATCTCAAATGCTCAGTCCTTTAATAGTATGAAAAATCATCTGGGATCTGCTGGCGAAGGTCAGCTTTGGACCAGCATGTATTTGGAGTTCATCTGGGAGAAGTGTGAGCTGTTAGTCCTGATCCTGGTGCAGCCAGTCTGGAAAACTCAATTTGCTGTAGAAATCTGAGTGTTTATTTGAGATTTTTCCCTGAAGCCTGGTGTGAGAGCTGAGGAGTTACATCGCATCCCCCAAAGAGGGTGTTGGTGGTGTTTTTCACAGGTTTGGGTTGAGAGCAGGGAGGAAAAGGCAGGTGACTCTGTCATGATGTTTTCTTTCAGAGTATCCAAGAGCATCATCTGCTCTCTCAGAGAGAATGCTGAGCCAGGTGGACCAGTCCTGACAGTTCTTCTCTTCCCAGTGCTTTTGGGATGGGTCTCCATGCTGATAAACTGGCCAAAGGGAACCCACAGCACAGGGACTTCAGTCTTCCTTCCATTTGCAAACAACTTTGGTTTCACTTTCTTCTCCTCTTTCCTCTTTAGTGTCTTATTTTTGTATGTTCTCTGTGGGTTTTGGTGCCTCTTTCCCCTCTACCAGCAACGAGTATCCCGCTGTCTGAGGGAGCACCATGCGATGGAGCAAGTTGGCCTCTTCTCAGGAACTTTTGGGGATGCAAAAGGGATCATAGAGTCAAATCATGGATCATGGGGCAGAACGGATGGAGCCCATTCTCAGATCCTGCCCTTTTGCTTCCCCAAGTGGAAGGGGATGACCTGCCAAACTAAGTTAAAAAATAATCCATCGATGGTGTTTTGCGACTGTGGGAATTAAGACCTGTAAGCTTTTGCATAACGGCATGCAATCAGACTGATAGGTGTTACTTCTAGGTCTTGTTGCCTGATTCCGGTGACTTTATGGAAATAAAGGAGTTAGAAATGGTAGGTCTTTGGTACGGGGCCTTCCAGCATTGGTCAGTCAGCTCTTGAGCTGTCTGGAAACGTGTGCTGTCTTCTCGAAGATCAGCTTTCACTCTGCCCACTATTTGCTTAATTTGTGGCTATTTTAGGCACATTCCTAAGGAAAAAAGAAAGCTTGTTCTTTGCTTTCTGCAACCTCTTAAAGGACGGCAAGTGACTCTCTGAGATGAATTTCAAGTTTATGTTCAATCTGATCTCCCCAGATGTGGAGTTGAGCCTTTGTCAGCTCTGTCCCCAAGTCTCTGAACTTCTGTTGCTCCTGCAGTGTTTGTTCAATTAGGAAAGCAGGTTGTATAAGAAAACATGTTAATGAAAAACCATGTTAATGAAAGCTCTTTCCTCTAGAGGAGCCACAGTTTAACACTTTAATTTGGTTGGGGATGGCTGGAGGGTTTAACTTGATCCGGGGTGTTAAACTCTGCTGATGGCTGGAGATAAAAACCCTTTTAAGCAATTGGGTTTCAAACAAGGCCTTTTCCCAGGCAAGACTGCTGTGACATTTTTGTCCTCTAAGACAGGCAGAAGCAAAGCTTTGGATCTCTGGGTCAGTACTCGTGGTCCCCAGCGAGGCTAAGGATAAAGGTCACGCCTCCCCGTTTCCAGTGCTGTTACTGGGATCACCAGTAAGACCTTACCCTGAAACTTAACAGCCCTTATAGCTGTGCCAAGTCTCTTTTTCAGGTTTTTTAATCTTCTTTCCTTTCCCACCTGGCATTTCCTAGTTGTGCGTCCTTTAAGACCTGCAGCCAGGCACCTCCTTTTGTGCTGAAGAAGGGGATGTCGTGTTGCATCCTGGCCCCGATGGTGGTTACCTGCCCTTCCTTCCCTCCTGGTTACCTTTAGGTGCTGCTGTTCCAGACTCTCCTCTCGTGTTGTCCTGGTTGTGTGGGGAAAGACGCCCTTGGCCCGAATGCCTCGCCTGAGAAGAATGCAGACAGTCTGGCAGAGCGCAGGTTAAATAAAGTTTGCCTTGGCAGGACCCGTGCTCTTGGATGTACTATGAGCTGCCGGGGCGTAGTGGTGACGGAATTGCAAGCACGAACACCAGCTGCCAAGAGGAACGGGTCTCCTGGCCCTGCTTGTGGACTCCTCTCCTCTGGGACTCTTGAAGTACTGGCAAAATCACAAGCCTTCTCCCTACCCCAACCCCGCGCTGACTCTCCCATCTTTCCTCTGGAGCTGATGAGGATGAGGATGGCTGCCATCAGTGCAGTGTCACCGAGTCCCCATGTTGCCAGATTGATGGGGACCCTTCTGTTGGCCTCGTTGGCATCAGGGATTCATCCCCTGGCCTCTCCTTATTCCAAGGGGAAAGATTTTTAGGCTCTGGCGCGTTTTGACTGACGGCTGTGGCTTTTCCTGTTACACGGGGAAGTGATTTCATGTCTGGGGAAAGAGGGTCCGCATGATTGATGTAGAAACTCTCCCTGGCCAGCTCTTGGGTGGTGTGGACACATCTCCCCGGCGCAGTCTGCAAACTCCTTGGGATTTGCAGGTTGTAACGGTATAAAGGGCACAGTTTTGGCCCCGCAGGAGGCCCGACCAGCAGTTTTGTTGGCAGGTACTTAACTTTCCTCATAATAGATGAGCGGCGCGGGGTTTTGGATGGGAGCAGCGATGATTTCATTGCTCGCCGCCGGTGGATGGAGCAGGGCTGGACAGCACGGGGGTAAGAGAAGCGCGAAGCAGCAGGATATTCCTGTCTTGCCATCCTGGGAGCGTGCGTTTTGGTCTCCAGATGAGACACCCTGGACTCCTTAGGTAGCAGGGGGACTGACGAGGTTGCCAGACCATGCTTGTGTCTTTCCTGTCAGTCACAGGGGTTGTTTTAGAGTTAAAACACCAGTTTTGATGGGTTCTCTTGGCGCTCTCATCTGCTTGTGCATGGACATACCTTAGGAGGTCAAGGCCAGTCACATCCCTTAACTGTGCTCCATTTAGGGACCAGTTACTCAAGTGGTTTCCTGCGGGCAACAGGGCAATGGAGCTTTTCACGGCTTTTGCCTTTCCCCTGTGACTTTGCATCAGTTGTTTCTGTCTATAAGATGGGGACCATTTACATGGTTCCGGGGCAGGGGGAAACTCAGCTAATTAATACTTGTGAAAATGTTTAACGTATAGGCTTGGAAACTGCGTGTTAACTTCCTCAGCAAGCTGATTTTTCCCCTCCAGGGCCTCTGATCGGCAGAAAGCTCATGAGTTGGTACCAAGCTTGACTTTCCCTGACCTTTCTTTTTCTCTCCTTGTGCCCCCAGGTGGTTGGAAGTCCAAATGGTTAACCTGACCTGCACCCAGCGTTGGGTCCAGTACCTCCAGTTGCTCCAGGAAGCCATCTGGCCTGGGGGAGTTTTACCAGCGGTGCCCAAACCGGCCAGGACAGAGGAACAGAAGAAAGCAGCAGCAGAGCAGGCCCTGCAGAGCCTGATGGGGATCTTGCCTAGTAAGTGTGCCCCAGAGATCTTGAGAAAGGAGCTGTGGGAGAGGCTGGGGAACCCTCCAGTGCGTTATATCTCTGGAAATATGGTTACACACAACGATGGAGCCTGCTCGTGCCAAGGCAGTGGGAAATGCTCATGACCTTTGAGGTTTGAATGGTTTCCTGCGAACAAAAACCACAGTTTCCCAGTTGTAGATAGTTTGCGTAAGTATTCGGGGAGCAGCACAGCTCAGAGAGAGGAAAGGATTCATGTCTCGGTGCTTCCCAGATGCAGAGTGGCCATATTCTCTGTGTTTAATGTGGTCCAGTTCACACTGAGCCACCTCAAATGTGGTGGGGCTCAGAAAAACCAGTGCCACGCTGTGCTCCAACCTGCTGCCAGAGGGGACCATTGCCGAGAAGGCAAATAAGGCAAAGCCTTTAGCTCCTTGCTCTGAAGAGTGGCTTTGCCACTGGACTGCAATCATGAGCCCAGCTGCACTGGATTTCCCTCTCCTGAAGTTTGACACGGGGACCTTTGGCATTAAAGCAGCTGCTGCCTAATCCCTGGGAGTGCAGTCTGAACTTTTAACTCCCTGCTGCAGCGAAAGGGGCCCTTAGTGCCCTGTGGGGAGGAAAAAAAGTGCTACCAGTATGTGCCCTTCCAGGCTGGGATGCTTCTCTGGCCTTCAGTCCTGTCCCTGGCTGGTTTCTGGCATGGTCACGTTGGGTATGAGGTGCCTCGGGCTCAAAGCACCATCACAAACTGGGATTTAGCACCCACCAGCAGAATTCTGACTCTGTTTCACTGCAGCAGAAACGTGCAGTTCCTGAAGCTTTGTCTCTGACGTTGACAGGTGTCATCCAAGAAATCCTTGGAACCAGTAAATGCCGGATGAGCTGGAAACTGGTACTGGAGTCCCTGGGCCAGCCTGTGATTAACAGGTAGGTGGATTGGGGTCTCTTTACCCTTCACTATGGGGCCTGTAAGATATTCTCAGGTCTTCGCTGTGAGATTCACCCTGTCAGCTTCTTGGCATGGAACATATCTGGCTAATTTTTTTAGATTTATACTATCTAAGGGCATCTGGTTTGCCTATTATGAAGGTGCATGTCTAGGACAGCAGTCTGGATGGAGATTATTGAGCTGGTCGTCTTAATTATGTTGTTAGGCCTGCTTAGTTTGTGGATGTGAGGGAACTGTCAGAGGAAATAAGACCAAATCCCGGATTAGTTTGGTTTTAGAAGAGCTTTCAGAGCTACATGTAGATGGTGCTTTTCTGTGTACCCATCACTGTGCATCTGGAAAGCAATGTTTTTGTGATGAACTGCAAAGAAATGCAGGTGCCTCCTCTCTCCAGGAGCTGTGTCTGTGTGTTTTGTGGTGCTCAGCGGCTTCAAACACCCACTGGTTTGGGGGAGGTGGGTGGAAAAAACCCTGAACCATCCCTTGAAACATTTCTTCTGGGGTACAAGATCTTTTGTTTTCCCATGCTGGCAGTCAGGATGCTTCTTCCTTGCCTGAGCTTTGCCTTCTGTGTGTCTGGAGCTGATCTCCCAGCTCCCCTGTGCCCTCACCAGCCTAAGCTTTGTCTCCTCTCCGTTTCAGGCACCTGGTTTTCTGCCTCTTGGACCTTCTGCTGGAGTTTTTGGTTCTGAAGGACTCCAGTGATGAGCCTGAGACTGCAGTTGTCGCGCCGTCTGCCTCGGGTGGCCTGGACAAAGCAGGCATTTCAGCACATTAACTGGAGCTGGTGTAGCCAGCGGTGGAGGAGAGAAACAGCCACAGGCATGGGATGATTTGATTTTCAGTGTTTACTGAACATGTCTGGGAGCTTCTCGTAAAGAAATTTTTCCAGCCAGTGCTAAATGAGGCTGGTTCCAGGCTTCTCTGGGTGATGGATTAAACTCAACGGCAGGAGCTGAAGATGCTGTTCTGCTGTGCAGCATCTGCTCCGTTGCTGACCTGCTGGAGAGCCTGGAATGAAGATGGCCTGACTTGTGCTGAGCTGGATGATTGGAGGTGGACAGCAGGCTGCCCACAAACCCTCTTGTCTTGCCCCACACCCGAACATCTCTAACATCTAAAGGCAGAGAGCACAAAAGATGTACCTTTGTGGCCTCAGGCTCCACCTGGCACTGGCATGCAGGGACTTGGTGTGATGGTCTCTTGTCAATAGCTGTTTCTCCAGAGCAGGCGAAGGAAGAACCCAATGCTGAACTGCTCTTCAAGCCTACACCATACTATATCTTACCAGAAGGAAGATGGGGAGAGGATAGAGCACAGAAATGTGGTGGCAGCCCTGAGGACAGCGTCAGGGACCCATCCCCACTGCCCAACTAACTGGGAGGTCAAAAGTGATGCAGAAATCCTTAGGAACAAAGTCCTCAGTGACAAAGATAAACCCTCTCCTGCTGCTGTTGGTCTTGTTCTGGTAATCTTTTGCTGCCTGACCAGTAGGATGCAAGTAGGGCAGACTGGTTCTGTTGAAGAGAACTGTCACCTGGCTGAAGAGGAATTCTAGTTCAGCTGGATTTTAGGATTACCATGTATCTTGTCTGCTGAGTCACATTTTAGTCCCAGAGGCTCTCACCTGGAAGGCACAGCAGAAAAGGCACTGGAGGGTGACACACGGCAAGTAAACCAGCTCCCACACAAAAGCACTTGTCCCAGTAAGCTCTGGGAGAAAAGGGAGCACCTCTGTGCCCAGGAGGAAAACTGGACTCATGTCATGGACAGCCAATGGGTTAGACCACAGCTATGAACTTGTGAGTACCACCGTGATGGTTATTGCACCATGTTTTAGTTTACTCTGCCTGCTACAATAACAACTGTCTGCAGAGGGCTCTGGAAAGCTCATCGGGTCCCCATGTCCTGTGCCACCCAGCGCAGAGTGACATGTCACTCAGGCATCTGCTGTTCTGGGTCATACAAGCCTTGAGTGGTTTTGCAAGTGTGTGCTGCCTGACTCTCAGGTCTCTGGCAGGGCAAATGGACACAGAGAATATGGACGCGGAGAATATGCACCAACAGACCAGTTGGGGACCTGTTTTGGTGTATTTCCTGGGAGAAATATGGACTGGACTTTGCTGACCAAGGGGATACTGCTCCTGGTGTTGTCCACAGATTAAAGTGCTTAGAAGAGGAGACCTCCAAAGGAGGGACCATACAGGACCACAGCTAATGTCCATGTTACAGCATCACAGGGTGCATTTCATACAGCCTGCTGTTTCTTGTAGTTGGATACTCTCCATGTTTGGAGAGAAGGTGGTGGGACTCCAAAATATGTATTACTGGGAGCATATTCTGCTCTTTCCAGGGGCAGCTCCTTCATAATGGACACACAGCAGTCTGTGCTTCTTCGTGTTTGTGTGCAAATACAGGGAAGGATTAGCTCACTGCTGGCAATATATATATTTTTAGGGAGCTCTAAGGACATCCCAAGACTAGACAGAATCCAATGTAATGGAGCAAAGCAGTTCTGCATTGTTTGAGAGCCGTTTCTCAGCAGTGATGCTTTTGAGAGGGTAACTTGCCACCTGCTTGGAAAAGGAGGGAGCGTGTGCGTTAAGTAGCATAAGAGTAGTTCAGGCAAAGCTTTGGGGAATGCTCCATGTGGGATAATCCCAAATGGCCAAGGGGCAGGACTCCTATATATCCTTAAGCACCATATCTGCTTGGAGCAGCCTCTCCACCTCTTTCTTCACTGCCAGGTTCCTCTTTCCCTTTTTTTTCCTACTACATCCCTGCCCTCTGGCATGATGTGAATTACTAAATTTTCATTTCTCTTGAAAGAAATAATTTGCCATTTCTGTTGGTGGGTTCCGAGGATCGAGACCTGGTGCTTCTCTGGGGTGGTGCGAAAAGGATTTGTGGTTTCACCAAAGTAGCAGCATCTTCTCTGTGTTCACAATGGAGGAGCTGGGGCAGAGAGAGATGAAGTTGGTTTCCTTGCTCAGCAAAGCAAAGTCGGGAACAGACCCCAGGAGTTTGGATTAACAAGATCTTTGTTTTAATCTCCAGAACCCCCTTTTCTTTCCTTAGAGGAAGGAAAACAGAACCCAGGGCTGCAGGAGCCCTTTCTCATGCTCTTCCTGGCGAGGCTTCAAGCTTCCATTCTCTTCTTCATAGATCTCAGTCCATTCTCACAGCTGAGGTGAAGCTGCCCAGGAACAGCGTAGGAACAAGTAGCCCCTCTCTGTATCTTGTTGTTAAGGAATACAAAATCCAATAAGAAGTTCAGCTCTTTTTCCTTTCTAATGCCAGTTGATTGCCTCACTGTAATTTTCAGCTTAAATTGAGCACGGTGGTGGCAAACTTGTGCATTCAGGTGGGCTGCGAGTTTATTTCCATTGGACTAAGACTAGAAATACAGCTTTGGTAAAACAAACAAGGCCAACAAAAACCCTTTAGCTTGCTCTCTGTGTATCTATACTCCCAGCAAGCTCTCTTTTTCTGCAGGAATTTGGGCAGAAGGCTCCAGCCACTGCCCCGAATCCCTAAAGGGAGGGTGGCATGAGCAGCTCCTGTTGTATTTCATGTATTCAAACCCTTGTGTCAGCTTTTGTGGGTGCTGCTGCTCAAGTCTGTGTAGAAGTGTGCTGTCCTGAGAACCTGTCTTGTTATTAAATAGGGAGCAAACGGGTGCTCCCAATTATTTATGACTTTTATTCTGACTCTGTGTGCAGTAATATTCCTATTTCAAACTTGTTTCTGCATTTGGGTTTAAAATTCGCCTTTGTGAAGAAAATCCCTCTAAGACAGGCCTTGGGAAGAGAAGGGCAAGCAGGGGAGAGGCAGCAAAGCCCCAGTAGGAGTGGGAAGGTGGGGGGGCAGGCCCCCCATGTGTCCTGAAACACCTCCCTGGGGCAGCAGGGCTGGTGGCAACGTGTCTGGGACAGGGGTTTGTCCTCTTGGCACACAGTGGCCTTGGTGGGACTGCTCAGAAATGGGGAAGACTGAAGTCCTTAGAAGCTTGGCCTGAAATAGGAGCAGTTTTCCCATCTCTGGTGGCATCAGCGTTGCTTCTTTCTCCCTGACAAGCAAAATTCTTGATTTAGGCTTTCCAGGGAGTGTGAAACCAGAGAAGCAACGTGGAGATCTTTGGGCCTTTCTCCTGAAGAACCCCTCAGAAGCAGGGGTTGTGCGGACCCATCTCCACATCCCTCAGGCACTGCTGCATAGGAAGTTCACCTTGATATCGGCTCTGGAGGAGGAAAGCTGGTAGCCTAGAAGGAAATGGAGAATGTCTGGAAATGAGAAATTTCACGTGAAAATTGAAATATTACGTCAAAGGAAAAAAAAAAAAAAACACAGATGGAGGAAGAAAAACCTGATACAATGAATGTTTGAGTCATGTATTATTGTGGATTAGCTCTGCCATGGAAAGATCCAGGACACCCTACGAAATCCATTACCTACAAGCCAGTGAACATTTGTACAGCACATGAGGTGGGGATCACAGCCGAAGCCAAGTTCCCCTGCATAATATCCACCCCGGGGCAGATTGGGCCCTTTCCAATGTCAACAGCCAGAGGATTAAGCATTTATCTCTGCAGAACAGGGGATAATTAATACCAGATCGAACAAGGGGCTGTGCTTGAGAGCTTGCTTGGGACTGGATTTGTGGCCGAGTGGCTTTATTGCCTGCGGGCAAGTTGTGGGGAGTGGAGTGAGGTTTATTCTGTACCACAGGGCACATACATCTCCTTGGGGATATTTGCCTTGGAGCAGAGCATCAGGGCTTTGAGCTGGGATGGCATCGGGCTTCCAACTCGTGGCCACGGGGAGGAGGCGTCAGGGGAGTAAAAACCCATCAGCAGAGCTTTCCTGGAAGAATGGGATCGGGATGCTGTGATTTGCCATCTTCTGGATTTAAATGTAAAATCCAGGTTTCGGCAGTTCTGGCTTCCTTGAAACAAATTAATACCATTATCCTGGCCACGGTCCAGTTCAGGTAATTATATTCTTCCTACCTTAATGCCACTCCAGCCCCCTGTCTCCACTGGATATGCTACACTCTAATTCCTGTCTGGAACTTGCTTATTATGTTACAAAGCTTTTTTTTATTTATTTTTTTTCCCCCCTCTGAGTACAACTGGTGCACAGAGCATTTGCCAGCCCCCAGCACGATGCTGAGCTGCTTAAAATAGTCAAGAGAACCTGCTGTAGGGGTTTGA
>JAHREE010146613.1:0-11076 GCA_033628505.1 Tringa tobata | reverse complement strand
TCAAAGCTTTTCAAACAGGTTTGCTGACCTCCCTTTAAATTTCCATTGACTCACCAATGTTTCCCCCTATACGGGCCTCCTTAACATGTATGAACGATCAGGATGAATGAGAAATTGTGCATAACCATAGTGTGGTTTGGTCTAGATTGAAGTGACACTCATTATTAATGTATTTATATTTTTTTTACAACAAGGCAAGTATTAAGGCTAGATCCGTGTTTTAAGTAAAACGTAAATTAATTGGTGCTCCTGTCCTGGAGCTTAACAGTTCTCTCTGCACTTCCACTCCAAAGAGTGAAATTTTATTAGAATCAACAATCTCGCTATGGCTAAAGGATTTCCTTTAACAAAAGTTTTAGGGCTCTAAAATGATCAAAAATGGAGGTCAAGCAATGGCTTTATAACACTCCATTGAGCCCTTCTGTGTGTCAGTATACATTTTTCATCCTTAGCTTAAGGTTGTATTAATAAAGAAGAGGTCTGCTGCACATTATGCATCTCCTGATCTCGGCTATTTCAGAGGAACAGTAAGCTATAAAACTTCAGAGTGATTTTTTTCTATAATAATCTGCTTCTCTTCCCACTGATGAGGATCCAGTGCTCCTCTTTCTGACCTTCCATGTTCGCCAGCCAATCAACCCTGAACAGTTTCAGCAGTGTTAAACTTCACAGCTATTTCTGTTACTCTGAGGTCTGTCCCCATCGATTTTTAAAAAGTCAGCATGCCAGGAATTCATGTCAGATGTCAGCAAGCTTCAGAGTCACCAATGATAACCTGCTGTCTCAGCACATCGTAGCAGAACAGAGCATTCATGTTGTTCTGTTCCTGATTGTCTAGTGAATTGGGAAAACATTGTGCAAAATACAGCAGCTTCACTGGTGGGAAAAATTGCTGAATGGCACCTGCATAGTAAAACAAGACCATCTGCTTATTTCCCCTACCCCCTAGTTCTGTATCTTGGTATCTGTCTCATTTTTGTCAGACAGGATCATGCAGCTGTTTCAATGAGAATATATATACATACCTATGTATGGAAGAGAGAAAAGAGAGAGAGAGAGAAATCAAGAGCTGGCCTGTGTTTTTATAGAACACAGAATTTCCCCGTGGAACTCACTGCCACAAGATACCGGCAAGGACAGGAATTTACCAGTGCTCATTAAGCTGACTGGGCTATTTATCAAGAAAATATTTATCAATTTATGACTTTGTGTAGTTTTAAATTCATATACTTTAACCAGAAAGGGCTGATGGGATGTAAATTCTTCTTTCAGAGCATAAGTCTTTTTGCTAAGGGAGATAGGAAGAGATACTTCCTATTACCCATATTTATTCTTGTTCCTATGTGTGTGGCAGCTTTTATATTTTCTTGTATAGTGTATAGTTGTGATTGCTGTCACAACCATTATATTAGATCAGATGAGTTTATTTCAGGTTAGTAATTTTTACACTCTAATACAAATACTGTCCTTGGACAGTAAGAACACCTGCATTTTCTTTGTTATATGACACCTAAGAAAGTAACAGTACACTAAAATTTAGCAACTTCTGCTGTTGCAGGGGCAATTGTGCTCTTCTCTACTGGAGGTTTCATAAACCTATTCACTGTAACATTCTGGTTAAACTGAAGACAGCTTGTATTGATTTTTTCTTCCTCTTCTCCTCCTCCTTTTTTTTTTTTTTTTATTTCTTGTGCTTATCCATGTGGAGGACAAAGGGAGTATCTAACTAAGTATTTTTCGCTTAATCAGGCTGAGAGAAAAGGAGGGTTTCAAGGTCAGTTACAGTGCAAGATGCCTTTTATGACCTCCATCATCCTGTCTATTTCTTCTGCCTTAAGAAGAGAGGGTTTTTTTCACGACACCAATTACGATACACTCTCTCACACAGGATTTTTCCATTCGGGCTTGTATTTGCTCTCGAAGTGAAGTCCCAGCTCTCCCCAGTGTTGTTTTGGTGATGTGAGCTTCTGACCTTTGGGAAACTATCCTGAACTTCATGAATTCCTTCATCCCTCACTTCACTTATTACAGCTGGTGGTTACTATTTGTCTTATGCTGTGTTAGCAAAACACTGTGCAGATGGGGAATATAGATTTCTTCACTGAGGCTAAATTGGCAAAATATATAATGCAGTATCAATTGCCCTTGGTGCCCCAAATTCCTGCCTTTGTTAACTAGGCTGCAGCAACCGTTGAAGTTAATCTGTCCACTGGCTGGGGAAAGAACGTCAGAAAAAGCGAAGGCGCCTGTCTCAGGTTTTGTCCAATTTAGCCTTTATTTATTTGGTGTAGTTCCTGACTGCAGTGTTATCTGAGCTGCTTGTGTGCTTTAAAGCAGTTATGCTCATCAGTCCCTCGTGATGTAAGGTAGTACTGGATTCATCATTTACATAGAAACATTGAAGCATGGTAAAGTTGCATGATTTGTCAGCTTTTTCCATGACATCCATAACAGAGGTATGTGAATTTGAACTTTTCACCAATGTGGTGTTTTAACCTCAAATTTTCCTAATTTGGGACGTAAATAGTTTGAAGGCAGCTGAAACACTTCAGGACATTCCTGCTCTATGTCTATGTGTTCAGCTGAGATTAACACAGAGCTTGTTGAATAGAGCTTCTCAATTTGCCCAGTTACTGCAGGTGGTAGGCTTGATTCCCTCAAGCTGCAGGGATGATAACTTCCAGGTGAGGGTATTTTAGAGAGGAGCTGTTGTGTGTGTGTTTTAAAACCCCATTGTTATTTTTTCAAGACAGGAGATGATGTTGAAACATTCAGAGTTTGTTTATAGGAATTCTATTTTATGGGAAAAAAATTTTTACACAGAATCTTCCTGAATTTGTGATAAGCAAAGCAGTTCCCACTACACAGAAACATGAAGTGTGAGCAGGGAAGCGCTGGAGATAGCAAAAGAGTTCCTGCTTTTTTGTAGTTTATGTTGTCATCTCCATCTATACCTTAATGAGTTACTTTCCCTGGTGGTGATCCTTTTCATAGAATTATAGAATCATAGAAAAGACCCTTGGGATCATTGAGTCCAACCATCAACCCTACTCGACAAAGTTCTCCCCCAACACCACATCTAAACGACTCAAACACATTCAGGGATGGTGACTCAACCACCTCCCTGGGCAATTTCTTCCAAGTTCAGCTTTGAGCTGATATCTCTGTTTGTCTTTGTGTGGCGTTATCGTAGGAGTCTCTTGACAGCAGGGTTAGAACTGGTTCGGGGTTAGTTTAGATGGTAAATTTAATACTTTGGTGCATTCAAAAAAAGGCAATATCCCAGTTGTCTCTTTCTTGTCCAGCGAGCTGACATTTCAGCTTACTTGTGACAGTAACAATCACCAATGCAGTCTCTACCCCCACCAATTTTTTATGCATTTAAGAAATTTTATCTTTACAGTTTTAGAAACTGTATGTTGCATGGGCTTTTTGTATGAATTGAAGAGTCTAGCACAGTTACGCCTACAGCAGTGTAATATAGTTCTAGCATATGCCATGAACAATCAGATCAACATATCGGACATTCCTTTTGGTGCATATGTTTAAACTAAAGCTCTGACTGACATTATCATCGTACATGATGTAAGAAAGTGAGGTGGGAATCAGTTACACTGGGAGCTTGCCCCTGTGGTAGTACCTTTCTTGCTTTCCTCCTTTTCACAGACGTGGTGGTCGAGTGGTGATTCACTCTGCTGCAGCTGTTGAAATTGCATCCCAAAAGCTGTGCTCCCTTCCCTCTCTGCCAGAAGCTGGGGTGCCTGTTTGAGGCCACCCTCTTCCTGCCTGAAGCACAGACTCAGAAATACCCACTTCCTAAGAGTGGTATGTTACATAGTCCCATCCCTATGTGCTCATAGGCCCCATCCCGGAGACCAGCCCACAGTTCTTTGACAAGACAACTGTACCTATGAGCAGTTATACCTCATCTTTCTCTAGCTGTGGCTTGAAAGTTTATCTGTATTTCCTTTTATATGTCTCACTTAAGAGCTACTGCCCTTTCTTGGAGTCCTACCTAACACCTGAAAGTCTTACACACTTGAATCAGTGGATTATTCAATGCAGCTGTGGACAATCAAGAAGAAAGCCCCTTGAAGGAGGAGCTTCTACCATAGGGAGGGATAGTAGTTAGCTGGTGCTGAGTTTTCTTCTCACTTATGTGCCACGAACGCTGAGAAAGTGTCTCCAAGGTAAGCAAATTCTGGTGGTTGCTGTGCTTTATTATTTACAGAGGAGTTAAGCCTTAAGACTACAGTCTGGAATGAGAAAAGTGCTTATGTGGTAGGGGAAACTGTAAGAGACCTTCACTGCTTCAAGAGCAAATGATCAAAATGTATGGTGAGAGATAGCAGGTGGGTGTCAGTTGATTGCAGCAGCAAAAGGGAACAGAGAGACATTTCTGTTTAGTGTGATAAACAATGTTTTTGTCTTTGTAGTGTTGTTAATCTGATATACACCAAGGATGTTTTGCTGTCTAATTTCAGGAGGTGCACAAACTCTTTTTCCCACAGTAGTCAAAGGCCCTTAAATGAGAGTTAGAGCAGTTATTAATGCTCCCTCGGCAGTTGGCTTGGTGACCTGACAAAGAGCACGGTGGCCTGAGCCCACAGAGGCACGTTTGGGTATAAGCAGCACGTTGTCACTCTTGCTGCTTTGCGAAGCAGAACCTGTCTGCTCCTCAGCTGTCTCTTGGGAGCAGAGGAGCTTTGCCATTGCCACAGGATGGGTCCGTGGGGTTTGTGACTGAGGATGGAGGTGTGGGTTGCTTATTCCTTCGGGTCTCTGAGATGGCGCTGTGCACTATCCCCATTCTGAAACTGCCAAAAGAGAGACTGGATTTACAGCGAGAGGGAGGAGGAGGGAAGTGGTGACAGGGCAGAGACAAATGAAGGGAATAGGAGCATAGAAGAAGGGGTTTTTTTAAGGCTTTCCAAACACAAATCAACAGATTTACCTTAGGATGAAAGTGAATTTAGACTCATAATCTTTCACCATGTGCAACATTCTGCAACTATAATTCAAGGCCTATTTATATTACTGCCATCATGATCAGAGTAAGGCAGCATTTAACAGGATATAGCTCTGCTTCTTAGATCAGCTAGTGGGTATCTGTAATGTTTACATTATCTACACCACTCGGGTCTGAATTCTGAAGCGAGTTTAAGAAATTATAGCTTTCATTTTTCATTATTTACTGATTTCAGGAATAACAAATAACATTTTCTTTTAAAGACTACTGCATTGCAGTCGTGTTAACTATCCAGCGATAACAAAGCATGTTCAGAATTAAGCATGGGATATTGAAGTAAATTCTTCTCTCAGGGCACATGCTGTTAAGGGGAATTATACATGGTCATTGAAAGAATAGTCCCCATTGTTTCCAAGTTACACAGTTACCTCTGGTTACTGCAGTGTGCTCTGCAATGCACTTCGCAAAAAATTATGTCCTCTGGTGAGGTAAGAAAGAGCCATTGCATTATGTTGGTTATTAAGTATTTATTGTTTCTTTATTCCCCATAGTTTGCAGCCACAACAATAGTTGAATGTTAGTTTACAAAGAGGCTGACTTCCCCAAAGCTCTCACTTATACAGATGTGCAAAATGAGAAAGAATAAAGAAGTTTTCTTCAAAGGCATCCCATCCCGGGGCTGCTCAGAATCAAAAGCATGGCTCTCCAAGAGCACGGGGCAGTCTCCCTGCTGCTTTGAACGTTTGGTTCCCTAAAAGGGGTATTGTTTGTGCACAGATTACAGCTGGATGACACTGTGGTGTGGTTAAATACTGCAGCCTGGCTCCCAGGATTGTGCAAGGAGTCATCTCCCACTGGAACTACAGAGCATAAATAAGAGTTGGGAGCCCTCATATTCAGCCTTGCCCTTTCCTGCAACTGCTCGTTAAGGGGTTCAGTAAAATAGCTGTGATCTCCTAGGAGTGCAAGACAGGGCTTCTGTTCCTATTTGTGGAGGGAGTTTCTTCTGCTGCTTGAAAGCTTTAGAACTGGTTTTCTAAAAAAAAAGAAAAAAAAAAAGGCAAAAAAAGCTCCTTACCATCTGGCAATAACCTTGTACAATATGTTACATTTCAAACTGTAAGGAATTTTTTATGATCAGGTTATAATTTGTCAACCGCTTACAGATCTTTAAGTTAAAAATGTACGGTGCAGAATAAAGTTGCTCCGTATATTGTTTTCAAAGATGAGTGGAAGGAGAAGGGAGGAAAAAAAGACACTTGAAAGTGTTTTAATTGCACAGGGATGTCATTGCCTCTAGCAAGAGTTCTCCTGCTTCTGTCATAAATTTTTCATATTGCCTCGTGAGAGTGAAAACTGGAAACTTTACCCTCTAAGTGAAAGTCGATGAACCTCGTACCAGCCTCAGATCCCAGTAGCCTTGCACTCAGGAATATTAATTTAATTAAGATCGCTACAATAAATTCTGCAAGGGAACTCTCCTGGCACCTAAGGTAACTCGTGCAAAGAAGGAGGAGAAAAAAACAGCAGAGCCAGATCTGATCGAGAGAGATACAGTAGTACAATGTCCTCAGAACAGTTGTAAGCTTATCAGAAGTGACAGCTAAGAGACATGTGAGACCTCCTAAAATAGATGACAGAGTTTTTAGTTGGAAGAAGCACACAATCACACATAGTGTAATCATTTCATTTTCACTACACTGACCCGTCTGCAGTCTGAGGAAACAACGCAAACTGTCTTTCAAAACTGCCTCTCTCCTGAGAATTAGGCAGCGTTTTTACAGGAGAGCATAAATTTGGGCTCTTTGCTCCCCATAAGTCACCTAAACCTGTAAAACCAGGAGTGTGCAGCTTCCCAGTGGCCCCTGCAAAAGGGAGCCACCGAGCTCCCCTCTGCAGTGGTTAAGGATAAGAGGGGGATAGAGCTAAAAGCCAGGGGCCCATAGTCCTCTGAGACTTTGGACTAGACATTTTAATTTCCTGCGTTAGATTAGAGAGGTAAGATTAATTAGAATTACATTATAGGAGGTGGTTGACCTGATTTACCCAGGTGTAAGACAGGCGTTGTGCCACTGCAGTGGATGGTACTGCATCTTGAAAATAATGCAGCTGAGATCAGCTGAAGCTCCAAGAAGGGTAATGAGCAGACACCACATGACAATTACTACTTTTTTAATTTTTTCTTTTTTTCCTCCTGAAAATGGAAGTTCAGGATAAAATAGAATCAAGGCTACAAAAGATACCAGGATTCTGCATAATTCTGAGGAAAATTGTGTCCCAAAGTTAAGCTATTTCACATTATTGGCTATAAAAATAAAAGAGAGCTCCCTGGGAAGTTCAATCTGAAATGATATGCTTAATAATTGGGCTTCTTATGTGGCTGTTAAGGCTGAAATTTGCTTAAGAGATCCTCTGTTGCAGGGCTTGGGCAGAGTGTGTACGTGTCACCACAAAGCGGGGTAGGACACTTCTGGTTTCAGGCTCTAAATCTAAACTGTGTGCTATTTATTTCTTTCTATTAAAATAACTTTTAATGTAAGTTGTTGCTGTTTTATTTTATCGAAAACTTCAAAAAGTATTTTCTTATTATAAAATTTTGGTATGATGCATCCACTAGAACAAATGAAGGGACTGGAGTCAGGCCTGTAACACTCCCTACAATGACTTGTCTCTGGTGGGACTAACCCCACGCGGGGCAGTAGGAAACTCCAGTGTGTGCTCTGAAGAGAGGAGAGTCTGGGGAGAGAGACAGGAATGCTTTCAAGCTGCAGGCTGCCTGTGAGGTGAAAAGGAGAACAGAATTTAATAGATAAAGTTTACTTTTTATTTCATAAAGTGCTCCTTGAATGTGATTTGTATTTTATTCATGAGATTTAAAAACCAAGTTGAACAACTAAGCTGACAGAAACCATGCAATGGCTACAAGGGTACTAAAAATAAAGCACCAAGAAGTAGAAAATAGCCAGTTGTGTGTCTTGGGGTTTTTTTAATTATTTTATTTTAGATTAAGTAAGCTTGGATGTAGCACGATTATTTTTTTCTTACTTATTCCTCTATCTGCCCTTTGCTAAATGGCACAGTTCAGTAAGATGCATAGATTGGTGTTACTGCAGGCATTGTAGAGCCCTTAACTACAGTATCTGTTCCTCGTATTCCTTCAGGGTTTATTTGCAAAAGGGCAACATAGCCAAATGTGATATTTAGGCTCTGGTTCCTATTAAAAGAAAACAAATGCAGTGTTTCAGGAAGTGCTACCTTGTTTCAAAGCAACCTGTGGCTACTTTAATAAGTAAAATAAAATTTTTAGTGGTTATCCTGGTTTTTAGTTTTTTATGCATGAAGATACTAGGCAGGAACTATAGAGAGAAAACACAAAAGTAAATATTTTCCTGGGTAATCTTGCACTGAATATCAGCAATAAAAGCCAGTGATTGCTGGCCAGTGAAGTGGCTGCCAAGTTCAAACAGAATTATCTTCTTTTTTCAAAATCCTGGCTTTGTCTTCTAGTAGCATTGGATCAACCCTTTTTATTCCCAGGAATAATGTTAGCTAATTCTATTTTTGTTAGTGCTATATTAATTTTGAACAACTCTCTGAAGCTGCATATATGCATACTGCCTTGGGAATGGGGCAGACCTAATCTTTCACCTGTTTAAGCTATAATTCTTCAAAATTCCCATTTGACATGGTTTCTGTGGACTCCAGACTCAGTCCTCCACCCCTCTTTTTGTTTGGTTTCCTTAATTCAACCCATTCATGGGTTAGGTCTGTGTTTTTGTTTCCTATTTCTTACTTACTACCAAAGAGAAGGATATTCGGGTCATTCTTTTATGGGAATGCATGCAGTGGTATTAACTGGGGGAAAAAAAAAAAAAAGAGATAAAATGCAGTAAAATAACAAGGATTTGAAACTGTTATGGAAAAATGACAAAAATGACGTGTTAGTTGTACCTTTCAATGCTTTATTACTGGTATCACAGTATTGCTAATAATGATAGGCATTTTTGAAATGGATTAAGGGGATCATGCATGACCTCAAACATTCCATATTCTGCTTCAAAAACACATCAAATGGGATAACACCTTTTTTTTCTTTAAAAAAAAAAAGTGGGGAGGGAAGAGTAGTGCTTATCATCAGGGCAAATACACTGTTTTATTTGAAAGGTTATTCTGGGAGGTTCCTGGACAAGCCTGAGAGATTCAGATGATGTTGTTTGGGTATTTCTAAGCAGTTATTTTATGTTGAAGGGCTATAGTGCTTTCTCATTGTAAGAACCCAACAGAAAGACAAGATGCCTCAAAGCTCGCCTGCTGCAGGACTTCAGCTGCCATAGAAGTCGATAACAAAGAATGTGTGTCCTTGGTTCTCAAAACAACTGTACCCTCTGCCCTGAAAACTTCGGGTTCTTACACCCATCAAAAGTGTTTGCGTTGTGCATTCTTTGTTATTTACTGTTATTCTGAGGTTCTTAAATGTTTATATTCAGGATCATGATCAGCTGGCATTCTTCACTGCAAATGAAGAAGCTGATATCATTTGTGTATGACTTTTCAGGAAATTTCCTATAGGCTTTTCAAGTTCAAAACTATAAATTTAACTTTTGGTCTTTTGAAACTAACTCTTCTTTCCATCTTCTTTCCAGCCACTTTAAATATTGCATTCTGAACAGAAGCTTCTTGTCTCGTGGAGTAGTTAGCAGCTACCCTGATCCCATGTGTGTAGGTTTGCCAGCTGAATTATGCACTACTTAGGAGATACCAAAGTTACGAGCTGGCTTCTAGTTAGCTTTCATCCTTCTGCATATATTCATCTTGATATTACCCTATAATTTCTCTGTAGCATATGGAATTTTCGATGCAACTACTAATACCTCTACAACTTTTCCTTGTATCTTTTAAATAGAATCTAATAAGATTCAAGGGTTTTTTCAGTACTGGAATATTTTCTGCCAAAATGCTTTTCCTCTTATTTTTGACTTTGATCAATTGTCTGTCTTTCCACCCTTCCTCCTCCCCCCAGCCTTGCCTTCATGAGCTGGTGTCTGGTTTCATTTTAATGTTTTTAGTTTCTTACCATGCACCAATATCATATGAAAAATGCTGGTGTGATCCTGAAATAGTCATGAGGATTTTGCTTTCAACAAGAAACAATTCAGTTTGTAGAAAATACGAGAGAGGACCCAAGGTCTCCAGGTCATATTGGTTAATAGATTGATTCTGGTCCCAGGGGCTGATCTTATTAGTCTCATTCGCTTGTGGGAGTGTGAGCAGTTTGCTGAGTCAGCACGCTCTGGCACATAGAGGTGCTGGGCTTCCTGCTGCTCTTTCCGCACACTTGCTTCTTTGGAAGATTTGAAGGCTGGTTCACTGCAAATGAGAATCTTACTTTTTAGTACAAATTCAGATAAATGCTTAAGAGGTATCTCTTCTAGAAAGATGTCCAAAAATGTATGCACTAGGGCTGAACTTCTGAGTGGACAAAGTTTGCCACATCTTTCTTAATTATTATTTTTTTTTTTTTAATAACTGTATTATTTGGAGTAGGAAAAAGTCCTGAATCCGGGCCTTTAGCCAGAGCTGAGCCCAAAAGATGAATTATTTAAGCAACAATGTGAGATAACAGGTTCCAGTAAATGTGCTAGATAATTTTTTTTCATGAGCTATCATACTGCAGCTGAAGAAGGCTGTCAGAGCTATGAGCTGCCTGCCCCGAGGGCACTGATGGCTCTGAGTGGCCCTGTACAGCCTCACTTGGCCCTCTGGGGACCACCCTCTGCCCCTCTGGGGACCCAGGAGCCCCAGCTGGCCTGGCCTGACCAGTGATGTGGGGTCCCTGCCACCATCCTGTGCTGCATCTCTTCTGCAGCCCTGCAGGACAGGGTCCCTCTGCAGACGCACTGGGCCTGGTTCACCACCTTGTTTGGGGCTGTTGATGGGCCCTGCTGGTCCTCTCCCGGCTCCCTGATGACCCCTCTGCAAGCTGAAGTTTGCTTAGAGAAACCTCCTCATAGTGAACTATGTGCTGAAGCTTTCTCACCTCTGCTGACAGCAGTATGACCAAATGAAGGCAAGAAATTATGTAAGGGAACTGGAGCTTTCTGGAAGTC
>JAHREE010146609.1:0-10053 GCA_033628505.1 Tringa tobata | reverse complement strand
CCCTTCTCTCCTTTGGCTCGAGTCACTCCCGTGACTCTCAATTAACATTTAAGATTTCACTGAATAGCTGGCTGATTTATTTTATTTCTCGGATGGTAATTTATGGAAATATATTCTTAAAAATCAAACAAAATGCACTTTGCTAATAGATGGGCCATTCTCTGACATTTCGCAGAGTAAATGAGCGTTTGTGCCCAGTGGCATGTTGTCCCATGACTGAACCCCTATAAAGGGCTTCAAAAATATCTATTAGCCAACCTCATTAGTTTAAATATCATTAAAATAAATTGTATTGCTCCACACAGGGCTCAGATAGGCCTCAAAGTGAATACCATTCTCAGTAGTTGCGGGTCAAACACTCATTTACTCTAAGGACTCTTTGCAGTGAAAATAGAAAGGGTGTTAAAATCAGTTTACACAACTGCAGCGGAACAGAAGGGTCCTGGTGCAGAAATGGATCTGCCTGTACTTCACTGCTCAGCTTAAAAGCATAACATCCAATATACAGAATTTATGACAGATTTTCTTTACCCTAAGAATCAACTTTAAAGTTTCCTGATGAGTCTTCAAACATTAAAAAGATCTTTACCTTAACTGTACTGCTTTTTTTTTTATTATTTATTCATTTAACCAATTTAGAGACCTATTTTGAGGGAATACTTTAAGGTGGGTTTATTCTGGTGTAACTCAATTTCTCACATTTCTGGTTTCATTTGAGGGGGGAGGCTGGTTTGTTTGCTTTTCCATTGATCACGGGAAAAAAAAAATTAAAACATCTCCAAACAAAACTGCACAAACTCAATTAGTCTGATTTACATCACTCCCCATTACCAGGACTGATTGATTGTCCCTTGTGCTGCTGCCACACAGGAGCTCCTGGCTGTGCTCCGACACCCCCCTGCCTTCAGCAGCAGCTTCCACGGATGGTCTTGCTGCTCCTCCCAGCCCTTGCCCTGCACCGGGGACTTGCTGGTGGCCCACAAAGTGTCCCCATCGCACGACGAAGGGCACAAACGAGGTGCACACGTACAGGGACACCTGGAGACGATACAGCAACAGGCCACATACTTCCAACCAGAGTCTGCACAACTGCACTGCCATCTGGGTGCTCACCCCATAAACCAATTATTTTGGAACAGCAGAGTTGCGGCTGTTGATTTATGTTTTCATTGTTGTTGGCTTTGCTGAGCCTCAGCTGCCAAAAAGGACCATTTCCTTCTATTTCTTGTCATACAGAACCACAGAACGATATGGGATTGGAAGGGACCTCTGGAGATCATCTAGTCCAACCCCCTGCCAGAGCAGGTCCACCCAGAGCAGGTTGCACAGGAAGGTGTCCAGGTGGGTTTGGAATGTCTCCAGAGAAGGAGACTCCACCACCTCTCTGGGCAGCCTGTTCCAGGGCTCTGCCACCCTCACAGGAAAGAAGCTCCTCCTCATCTTAAGATGGAACTTCCCATGTACAAGTTTGTTCCAGTTACCTCTTGTCCTGTCACTGGGCACCACTGAAAGAAGACCTCACCGACCTCACCAACCAAGTTGTTTCCAAGACTCTGAATAGTGGCACTGTTGTTGGGATACAGAAGTCAATAGGATGCAGTGGCATCACTAGTGACAGAGCTGAGGTGCGCGTGGTTGCACAGAGGTCACACAACCCTTGCTCTGCTCTACCCCACCCCGCTGCTACGGGTGGTCTAAGGGAGGAGAAACCCAGGGTGGTTCCAACGTCCCTGGGCTGAATTTGCAGAACTAAGAGTTACGGATGAATAACTCCGTCAAGGCCGAGCGCGCAGGGCAACCCGCAGAGCGGCTTTCACAGCCCTGTCCCCAGCCCGGGGCAACGGGGACCTTCGGCCAGGTGCTCTCTGTGTCTCGAAAGAAAACCCTCCCCAGAACGGCAGGCCGCCCCGAGCAGGCGGTTGCACCCCCAGCAGGTTATTTGCACACCAGTTATTTGCAGCTGCAGTAACTGCAAACGCAAATTAGAAAGCGGGCAGGTCCTGGGGGCTGCATCTCAGTCACCTCCGGAGCGAAAAGTACATGTTGGTACCGAAGCAATTTGTACCAACGCGCCGCCCGAGCTCTGCTTTTCCTCGTTAGCAGCACCTCCAGAACGTTGGTAAGAGAAATCCAGCATTAAGGTCCCCCCCGTTAGGGCCGTGACAGATTGCAGGGAGAAACAATGCGGTGATTGAGGACCTGGGCTAATCACACCAATTGATATAAATTACCATGTCAGCTATGCCGGGCCCGCAGTCTGCAGGTTTACACCTCATTAAGCTTCCAAGTGCCAAATGAATCAACAGGGTTCAGCAGAACCATTCTTAATTAATTGTTGTAGCAATGGGGGGGGGGGCGGAAAACTAACGGAAAAAGAGAATCAGAACTTGCAGCGAACGCGGGCGAGTTTGCACAAACTGAAACTGCTTCTCTGATTTAGCATTTGAGATTTCGACGCCCACGTACGGATCCGCGCCAGCAAACAACTGCCAGGGGCTGGTGGTGGACCAGGGTGGAGCGAAAATACAGCCTGGCGACTTGGAAAAGTTTTTCATCGGGTTCTTCAGCTCGTTTTGCAGAGCTCATCAGGCCACAGCTTCGTGTTGCCTGTGAAATCTCCAGGTTTTGGGTTCCCACCACCACCCCACGCGGGCAGAGGCCACAGCCGGGCACCTCGTGGAGCAATGGAATTTGCAATGCAGCAGCTTATTTTTAAGTTTAAGCCCAATGTGTCCATTATTTTTTTTCCTGTCTACATCCCCCAAAGCAAGGTGCAAAGGTAACAGTGAGGGAAGAGGGCAGGAAAGCCACGGGCTCACTTCTGGCAGAGCTCCTGGCCTCCTGCTCTGTTGAACCCACTGCGCCAGGTTGGTGCAAAGACACGAGGTCGACCTCAGGGGGGAACAAAACATCAGCACCCACAGCAGTTTGAAAAGCAAAGGATTCTCCCGCCCCTCACCTGAGCATGACGTGTCCTTGTCCTCGCAGGCGGCTCTCCTCCAGTGCCACAAAGTCTCATCAAAGCCTGGAAGACCTGGAACTCAGGAGAACATGAGCGCATCCGGGGGAACTGCAGCATCTCCTGGGGCTGAACACAGAGCCAGGCTCCACGAACACAGGCACAGCTTTAACACCTTTTTGTTGCGTCTTTAGGACGGATTAAACACAGCCCTGGTTCTCCAACCTGGGGCAGCAAACCTGCACTGTGCCTGCAAGCTGGGCTGCCATCCCAAGGGGCAGCAATGTCCCCAGGTGGGCAGTCCGGGCTGGAAACAGGCAGGGAGCAGGCAGGGCTGGGGGCAGGCAGGGCTCAGCGCAGGGTTGGGGGCAGGCAGGGCTCAATGCAGGCAGCAGGCAGGGACCAGGCAGCAGGCAGGTCTCAGTACAGTCAGCAGGCAGGGCTGGGAGCAGGCAGGACTCAGTGCAGGCAGCAGGCAGGGCTCAGCACAGGACTGGGGGCAGGCAGCAGGCAGGTCTGGGAGCAGGCAGGTCTGGGAGCAGGCAGGGACCAGGCAGCAGGCAGGGAGCAGGCAGGGCTCAGTACAGTCAGCAGGCAGGGCTGGGAGCAGGCAGCAGGCAGGAGGCAGGCAGCGCTCAGTGAAGGCAGGACTCAGTGCAGGCAGGAGGCAGGGCTCAGTACAGGCAGGGCTGAGTGCAGACAGCAGGCAGGGAGGAGGCAGGGCTCAGTGCAGGCAGCAGGCAGGGCTCAGTGCAGGCAGCAGGCAGGGCTCAGCGCAGGGCTGGGGGCAGGCAGCAGGGCAGCATCCATCTCTCGGGAGCAGAGTTCCACCATCACACCGTGCTCACCGACCAAATCCAGCCAGGACCCCAGTGTGCACAGCTCCTGCTCTCCAGGGGAGTTCTGCACCTCTCCTCCTGCCTCCCCTCACTCCTGCTTCAAATCCCCCCGGATTTCACACCTGCTTAACCACAGGGCTTGTAACTGCTGGTGTCACGCAACGGCCAGTTCAACGCTCAAACCACATTTCCAGCCTCGGACTGGTCAACAGGATGTCGAGGTCCTTGCCTTTTCCCCATGGCCATCAGCCATGCAGCCCCTTTTCCCTCATCTATAAAACATCCATCTAATATTTATGTCGCAGGGGGGCTTTGACAGCTACAGCTTGTAGCTGTCACTGGTTCTTCTCTGACGTTCTTGCACTAGATCGTCCAATTACTCTATACCATCGATTAACCTGTAATTCCAGCAATTTGTAAGTAAAATGCAAGTTTGAGACGAAAACAATATGAAGACAGATTTCACCTCCTTCATGTTTTTAACTGGGGAGCACCACCGCAGGGCAAGGAAGAGTGACTATTTCCATTTTAAGGGAAGCAGGGAGTCAGAAGCATAGGAGAGATGCCCACGGTCACTCGATAAAATACCAGTAGGATAATGAGCCGAAATTACCTGTCCCCCCATTCCTGCATCCTCCTCCTCCTCAACCCCTTCTTTCTTCTTTTGTGCCTGGTGTCAGACCCAGTGGAAATATCTGGCCAATTTCAGGGAATAAAACAACATTAGGAGCCAGGAAAAGGTGATGCTGCAACTCTAGACCCCTCTCTGCAGGGCCTGGGCAGGTCAGAGCCCCCCCGGGGAAGGCAGCCGGGGGTCCCCGTGCAGAGGCAGCAGTGACACACGCTCCCCTCAGTGCCCCCGGTGCAGCTCCTCCCGCCTCCCCACGCACCCCAACACGTGTGGCAGGGTCTGTATCGCATTATCAGCCAAAATATCTTCCCATGACTTGCCAAAACCCAACCCCTTCCTTCAAAGGACAGGTCTGGGATTTCAGCCGCTTCCTCAGATTCATTTAAATTACACCTCCTGCCAACCTAATACATCATTATTTTCTTTAGTTTATCTTTTCCCCCTATGAATCTATACTAAATTAGTAAAACTAATGATTCGTTAAGCAAAAATGATCTCAAACCATATTTCTAAGCCTCAGGATTCCTGTTCTAGTAACTATCAGTATTAAAAAAAAACAAACATTAATTGCAGTTCGGTTTTGATAAAGTCGGGGCCAAAAGTATTTGTTTACATCATAAATATTTTGTCCTTTTACATTTATTCCTGCAATCAGCGTGACATTTCCACACTTGTTTTATTTTAAGGGATTTAAGGTGCAAATTGGAGGATTAGCAATCCAAACAGAATAGCAGGAATAGAAACTGGCTTCCCAGCCCCTTTATAAAGGGCTAATTGCCACAGGGCCTCCATCACCGGCGCTGTGAGGAGCGAGCAGCCCCGCTCGGGGAAGGCAGGTTCTTGTGTGGGAAGTCACTTCCCCCGCCTCGAGTGCAGCCTCTGCCAACCACTTCACATCTGAAGTGCGGCGTTCTCCTCCGGAGAGAGGGTACCCTCGGCACCAGGAGCGCGGCGGGAACCCAGGCTGCCATCTGAGCAGCACCCGGGAAAACACCTCGCAGGGGGAGCTCCTCCAACTCGTGTTTTTAGCCACTCGGAAAAGCAAATTGATTAAGGCACACACACACACGTACACACACACACACACCCCCCCAGGCTTCCTTCGCCGCCCGCACAATGTAGATGTTGAATGGCAGGCAGTCAGCTCTGCAGTCAGAAAAGCGTGATTTAGGACTTTCATCAGGGTCATTAAGAGCACAGTATTAAGGCTCCACAAGCTTATTGCTTCAGCAATGTAGAATAGGTTGGGGAAAGACATATCACTGTAATTCCTCATAACTCAAATCCCTAAAGATTTGAGCGCATAATCACGTTAGCATCAGTATCTTCTTGGAATAGAGATTTTTCCCAGTTTTTAGACAGTACTTTCCTGCTTACTCTGGGAGACCCCCCATATCCTCCACCGCTGTGAGGGATGAAGTTTGCTGCCGGATGGTTGGAGACAAAAAGGAACTTCCCGCCGGGGCCCCATGCCGAATCCTTGCCAAACGCTTCCGAGCCGGGATGAAGGACTGGAGCGCTGCCACGCACCTCGGCTTGGTTTCAGAGCTCTCAAAGCCCATCCTCACCACTCCCACGTGGATGCAGCACGGTGTGTGTGTGTCACTGCCGATGGTCCTTCCCCACCTGGGGTCACGGCGAGATCCTGGGCACCACGCTGGCTCTGCTGCCCTGCCTTCGCCTCCGCTCTTTCCCACAGCAGCCGGCACGCCGTGGATTTGAGAGCCTGGCCGGGTTATACGTATCGTAGAGCTAAGAAGAAAAGCACTTTAAGTGTGCTTATATATAATTTATATATATAAAACTATAAGCGTTTAGGTTGCCCAGAGAAGCTGTGGATGCCTCATCCCTGGAGGGGTTCAAGGCCAGGCTGGATGGGGCTTTGAGCAACCTGGTCTGGTGGGAGGTGTCCCTGCCCAGGGGGACACTCGATGGAACTTAATGATCTTTAAGGTCCCCTCCAACCTTGAATAATGATAATTTAGACCAGAACTCATGGAAAGGCAATTTCAGCTCCCACCTTTACCCCCAGCTCTAGGGACCAGGCAAAGACAGGTCACTCAGGACAGGATGGACCAAAAATCTCAACTTTCTATAGCACTCTTGGTTATGTGATTGTTTCAGACAATTTAATTCCTAAATTAACGACAGGACTAACAACTCCTGAGTGATCTGCCGGGCCCAGAGGTTAGGATATACCACAAGGGCACAATCCAACCTGCAGAGACACACAGAGTTTATCACTCTCACAGTGCTGTCCCAAGGAGCAGAAACACATAAAAAAAACCCCTAAGGCAATTTAAAACACGAAAGGATACACACCATGACTTCAACTTTGATAGCCTTCCCCCTTCCAAGCGTGTTATTCCCAGGACATTATAGTCCCAGGACATGACAGTCCCTGTGCATTTCTTATTACGATGGCACACAACATTCTGGCCATTTTTTATTCCTCGGGTATTTTCCAGCCCGACTCAGAGACAGACTGATCCGAGGAGGTACCGGCTCCGGGCTGTTGGCAGCCCAGCAGAAATCAACAGGAGACAAGCACCACGTTATCCTGTTGCCACTATTGATCCATCAGCAGCGATCCCGAGAGCGTGAAAGGGAGAAGCAGCTCCGGAGGCATCAAGCTACGTGTCCGGGACAGCAAATACTGAAAAGCAACGACAGCTCGTCCCCGGGCTCTCCCTGTCACTCCCCGCTCCGGCCCCGACAGTCCCACGAAACTTCTTCCTAAATCCACAGCACGAAGTATCGCACTCGCTTTTCCCAACATCATCACTGGAACGCAGACTCGCTGCCTCGGATGCTTTGACCTTGTCGGCTTTTACGCTTCTACGTTCAGATTTTAAAATTAATCATCTAATTGAAGGTAACTGCTTTGACATTCGCCCCGACGGGACGTGAATCCTGCCAGAAGAGAAACCCAGGTCTCTCCAGTGAAACAGACGAAGCGCTGCCGCGCTCCCCGTTTTGTTTCAAGACTTCAGATGCAATTGCCTGCTCTAATTTGAGCCGGGAAGTCTCGCTACAGGGTAATTAAGCGCGCGAGGAGCTCAGGAGAGCTGCCTGCCAGCACCTGGCAGTGGGATTCCCCCTTCCAGAGGCACCTGCACTAAATGGTAATTCCTTCCCTCCGTTTCCCACTTCGCTCCCTGACGCTTCTCCCAGCAGCTCGGAGGAACAGATGGAGCAATCGCCCTCCTCCTCTCCCCAGAATGGACCCCTGCTGCTACCCAGCGCCTGCTGCAGTTGTAATACACATAATTAGGCAAATCAATGGACAATGCTGCATATTAGAGGAGGAGGAGTTACACATCAAGGCAAAACACGAATCCCAATTTATTTACTGCAGGAAATGGGCTATTTCTGCATAATTGCCAAAAATTGCGGCCAGGAGATGAGAAGTAATTACAGCCCTGGCAGGTAGGGTGCCGCAGTCAGGTCACTACCTGGGCAATTTGGAGCTCAGCTGAGGGGAGTTTTGTTCTCATCTTGATACGCCCTTGATTTATGCCTCAAACATCTCATTACCATTTATGAGTTACACTCCCAAATCTCTCACACATCCGTAATTAGAGAGAACGATGTTTACTGCCATTCATCCTGTCACTGACTCCGGGCCGAAAAGCATCACTGAGAGTGACAAAACCCTCATTGGGAGCAGGAGCCCTCCCCGTCCTTCATGGAAAGCCACCGCTCGCACAGCCAGGGCCAGGCACACACAACCACCATCTCCTGACAAAAACCAGCTGCTGAACTTTCTGCCCCCACAGAACCACAGAATGATATGGGGTTGGAAGGGACCTCTGGAGATCATCTAGTCCAACCCCCTGCCAAAGCAGGTCTACCCAGAGCAGGTTGCNCTACCTGGGCAATTTGGAGCTCAGCTGAGGGGAGTTTTGTTCTCATCTTGATACGCCCTTGATTTATGCCTCAAACATCTCATTACCATTTATGAGTTACACTCCCAAATCTCTCACACATCCGTAATTAGAGAGAACGATGTTTACTGCCATTCATCCTGTCACTGACTCCGGGCCGAAAAGCATCACTGAGAGTGACAAAACCCTTGTTGGGAGCAGGAGCCCTCCCTGTCCTTCATGGAAAGCCACAGCTCGCACAGCCAGGGCCAGGCACACACAACCACCATCTCCTGACAAAAACCAGCTGCTGAACTTTCTCCCCCCACAGAACCACAGAATGATATGGGGTTGGAAGGGACCTCTGGAGATCATCTACTCCAACCCCCTGCCAAAGCAGGTCTACCCAGACCAGGTTGCACAGGAACATGTCCAGGCAGGTTTGGAATGTCTCTAGAGATGGAGACTCCACCACCTCTCTGGGCAGCCTGTGCCAGGGCTCTGCCACCCTCAAAGTGAAGAAATTCCTCCTCATGTTTATACGGAGCTCTCTATGGTCAAGTTTGTGCCTGTTACCTCTTGTCCTGTCCCTGGGCACCACTGAAAAAAGGCTGGCCCCATCCTCCTGACACCCACCCCTTAAGTATTTATAAGCATTGATCAGATCCCCCCTCAGCCTTCTCTTCTCCAAACTAAAAAGACTCAAGTCCCTCAGCCTTTCCTCATAAGAGTAATGTTCTAGTCCCCTGATCATCTTTGTAGCCCTTTGCTGTACCCTCTCCAGCAGTTCCCTGTCCTTCTTGATCCAGGGAGCCCAGAACTGGACCCTGGTTTATTGACTCAAAGAAAGGCTATGCCAGAGCACCGCCCAAGAACAGGACCTTTCCAGAAGACAACCACCAGGTGTTGTTCAGGTGGTGATGAGGCCTCACAGATCCCCCTGGGCAGAGGGCTAAGAGGTCCATTTTACAGAGGTATCCATACACAGTGGAACAGAGAGCCAAGCCTTCAGACACATCCTTTTGTTATTTTTCAAAAAGAGGTTTCTGGCATGTAATTTTGGCCAGGTTTGTCTAATTTTCAGGGGTTCAGAGGAGCTTTGACTCCAGCTGGTGTGGGTGAGAACCACAGCTCCCAAGGCACCGACAGCCTTGAGTGAGACACTTGGGCACCGATACACAGAAAGGTATTTCAGAATACATCAGAAATCATAGATTTTAGCCTCTTGGCCTTGCTCAGCACAAGGCAGTAGCAGAGAAAGAAGTCTCCACTATCAGATTTGAGCTTTAGTCCTTTTCACTGTATTTTTGGACCTTCCTGAGTCAGGCCAGGTACGTGTGAAACCAGGGAAAACGGTTTGCAAAGTCACTCAGAAGATCAGTAGAGAGGAGAGGGACTGGCCACTGAGCTCCTGGCGTGAGTGGTTAGTCAGGTTATGACCTGGCTGACCTTACTGGTTATAAACCTGAAACTCGCTCATTCTTTTCCATGCTAATTACTAAATTTCTCCCACAGAAACAAGGGGTGTCACTAGGGTCAGAGTTGTCCTCCTTCCCAGAGCTCTGCCAACATCACAGTCCCCACCTAAGGGACAGAGCTTTTGTTCTTGTCCTCCAAAGTGCCACCAACTGTGCTCAACCGTATCGCAGCTTTTAAATATGGGAAAAGGTTTAAAGAAATGCAAACCAACATCACCGAAGGCACTTCACGTAGGAGCTCAGTCAGGTCTCCAAACGCAGCGTTTGTGGAAATGGTACC
>JAHREE010146606.1:0-15377 GCA_033628505.1 Tringa tobata | reverse complement strand
TTTTTTTTTTTTTTTTTAGAAAAATGCTGATTTCTGTAGGCTCACAACTTGACACAAACTCTTGTGCGTGGGGGGTGTATGGAGCAGATTTCTGCTTGCCTGTTTCAGATCTCCAGACCATTTTGAGATATTTGGTTTCATTTCGGTTTGGAATTTGGGTTGGCAGCTGGGAATAAATCAGAATTTGGCTCTGGTTTGTAGCACCTTCTCGTGTATTGGCAGCACAGCTCCTGTGGAGTCGGGGGGAAAAGTTTCCGAGTCCAACCCTTGGGTTAAAACCCTTGGCATCATCCATTTCTTCAATCCCTCCTGCATGGGGCTGATGGGTTTTTGTGCAAACCCAAGTCCCCAGGCAGGCTCTTGTCAATCCCCCTTCTCCACACCGCAGGGTTGCGGGAGGCAGCAGGAAGGGAATATGTCTTAAGGCGACAAGAATGGCGAGAAGTGGAAGTTTAAGCAGGAAAAAAACAGCGTATTCCAGCGTGTGTGTGAAGCACGTGGCAGTTTGTAACATTGCGTAGTCGCGGCAGTCAGGAAGAGCGTGGAAGTGGGTGGAAGAGCTGCTCCTCCCCGATGGCACTTGGCAGGATTTTGGGTAAAAATGAAGATGATCATTCTTGTCAATCCGTTTTTTGCAGCCATTTTGTTGCGCTTGGATCCATCTATTTGCCCGTTCATTTAATTTCTGCTGGAGTCATTGCTTAAATATGTGTATTTTTATCTCCGAGAACCATCGTGGCTGGGGATTTATTGATGACTGGACTTTCCAACAGCCAGTTTGGAGGCTGAAGATTTGAAAAGCTCCAAAAGTCCTCTCTGCTTTACTTCCAGAAATTGCTCTGTGCTCAGCAGGGCCTGATGTTCCGCTGCTTTAAAATTAATGAGTAGTTTCCTTGCCCTGTGCAAATCTGTCAGGCATATCTCCAGCATTTCTGTCTTGCAGTGAATTCATTTTAGGAGTCTCATTTCTACACCAAAAGGGAGAAATTGGACCAGCAACAAGGAACAGTTGATAAAATTACCCCTGAAATGTCCCCAGACTTGTGGGTTTGTTCCCAACAAGCCAAGTTTGCCCAATTCTCATTTTATTTATTGTTTTTTTTCCCTTTGAGTGTATATTCATACATTTGTTGACCAAAGGAGCCCTTAGTATGAACAGCCCCAGTGGAAATTATCCATAACAAGCTAAAATATTAGAGATATCCATGTACACATCATAAACTTAATGTTTTATGCAAAAGACGTAGGGGGATTAAAAGGAAAGAAAAATGTTTCCCTGATTAAAACAAATTCCAGAAAGTGGAAGTGAATCATTTCAAACCTCCTCTGAGTTAAAAATGTCTGCAAAATTCTTGTTTCCTTTCAAACCTTGTATACTGCAAAACTTTGTTTTTCTGATGGAAACCTACTGTGCCCCTTTCTGGGCAGCTCTGGACATTTCCAGGTTGTGAAAAACATCTCAGTACAGTCAGTCTCGTCTTCTCCAGACCCCCACAGGCTTCCAAAATCTATCCAAGAGCCATCACCTTGGGCCTTTTAGGAAATCACAGTGATTACTTTTGGCACATACGGTTGATTAATAGCAACAAAAGGCTGGCTCAGTTTGGAAATCCTTTTCGAGAGCCCTGTTTTGGTGAGCTGTGATGTGGAGTAGCAACAGAAGACCATCGTGCAGGCTGATACGGGTGCCGGAGGTGAGTGGAGACTGTGGAGAAATGCCTGGATCTGATTTGAAGCGTCTGGTGGTGCCCTGTGGTACATGCAGGCTCCTGAAGTTGAAAACAACATTTTTGACTTGAATACCCCTCTGGATATTCAACTGGGAGTGACAGGGAGAATGAAATTAAAGATGGGAGGAGGAAAGGGTTCATTTTCTTGTAGGGTGGGATGCACTGGGGGATCCCTGCTGCTTTGCAGAGAGCAGGGAAGCATCTGCCAATGTTGTAGTGATGGTTCAGGAAAAAAACCCAGCTCTGTCCCATTTCTGCACCCTCTCCACCCCCCTGGTACGTGGTGGGTTGGACAGGCAGTGAGCAAGGCGGAGACCAGCCAAACCTCTCTTGTGTTTGGACACGAGCCACGGTGCAGCACATGAAACTAATCCAAAGCTTTTGTTCTCGGGCTCACCCAAGGATGAGGAGAGAGGGTCACAGCAAGTGATGGTGAAACAGCACGGAAAAAAGCCGGCACGTCACAAACCAGGGTGATGACGCTGGGTGGATTGAGCGCCAGAGCATCTCAGTGAGGGAAAGGGGACGTTGGGACCCTTGTGAGTGGCTGATGGAGCCAGGGAACCACTTAGGTGAGCGTGTTGGAGTAGAAGCTGAAGCTTTCGGAGACGGTTTTGGAGTCGCTGCGGGAGGACCCGTTGGAGGTCATGTCTACGGAGAGACGCTTGGCCTTGCTGCTCTCCTCCAGCTCCTCTTCGGCTGTGCCAACCGCCGAGGACACGGTGGTCTCTATCCGGCTGACCTTGTACATGCTGCTCTGTGTCTGCAGGTACCTGGCTGACTTCATTTCCAGACCCTCGTACTCCCCAGCGCTGACAAACGGGCACCACCGAAAGGCATGTTTGAACCCCACGCGAAACCTGGGGGGACAGAAGAGTTGGGGAAAGGCAGGGGTAAGGGACATCAAGACAGCAAAAGGACCTCACTATGAGTGGGAAGACAGTGCTAAGCACTGCTAAACAACAACCACCAAGAAATGCTACTTTTCACTAAGAGAAGGAAAAAACCACTGATAAATCCCAATTGGGAGTTAGGACTGTTTTGATACTTGCCCTCAAATCTCACAGGGGCTTTAGGAAAGGTTATTTAGGTGAGTGTTGTATCATCCTTGCATCTGCTGGAAGCAGCCCCTGAGAGAACCATCCAGGAAAAATTCTTCATCCATACTCTCTTCTATCGGATCCCTCTGCAACTCTCCCTTCTCCCCACCCTGTTGCACCAAGATGCTGCCAAAAGTTACTTGAAACCCACCTATCGTTGAGGCAGCAGTAGATGATGGGGTTGTACATGGTGGAGCTCATGGCCAGCCACATGATAGCCAGGTAGACCTGCTGGATGAACTTCTGCAGGTACCACTCGGGGTTGAAATACTGCAGGGTGAAGTAGATGTGGTAGGGCAACCAGCACAGTGCGAACGTGCACACCACGATGATCATCATCTTCACTACCTGTGAGGAGAAGAGAGGGCAGTCAAGCAAAGTCATCCATTGGACACCCCGCAGGTAGGGTGTCATCCTCCAGAAGGGGTCAATGCTTTTTGCCTTGGAGATCTTCCTAACCAGGAACACATGGTCAACATCTTGGTTTACATGGTTTACGTGCACGTTCATGGAGGACACATCTGGAGGACCTTCTCTGCTCCATTAGCCACAACTATGCAGCAAGTTCTGACCTATTTCCCCCATGGTGGACTTTTTGGCCATGGTCAGTAGGGATTGGGCATGAATGATGGCTCCTACCATGCTTGAAGCTTCCTTACCTTCCGCTTAGCTGAGACCTGCTCGTGGTAGCGGTCGGAGGAGTCGCCGGGTATCTCGCTCGCCCAGAGGGTGATGCCCACCACAGTGTAGGCACACCCTATCACCAGAAGCGGCAAGAAGTAGATCAGGATGGTCATGCAGAAGTGATACCTGGAAAAAATGGTGGTTGTTGAGTGCGTCCTCTACTTTGTTGCGCCAGGGAACGTTTAGATTGGCTATTAGGAAAAAATTCTTCACTGAAAGGGTTGTCAAACACTGGAAGAAGCTGCCCAGGGCAGTGGTGGAGTCCCCATCCCTGGAGGTATTTAAAAGCCGGGCAGACGTGGTGCTGAGGGACATGGGTTAGTGGGGGTTTGGGCAGAGCTGGGTTGATGGTTGGACTCCATGATCTGAAAGGTCCCTTCCAACCTAAATAATTCTAGGGTTCTATTCAGTCTTTTGCAAACTGAGTTTGAAGGCAAAGTGCTTCACAGGGACAAAGAGAATTTGGCACAATTGCTGCAGACACGTTGCCTGCAGACCTCAGGTCAGGAAGGACTCCCTGCTTTCACCCCACCTTTTTTCCAAGCCTCTGCTGCCTGCCTTTGGCAATCTGGCACCCTGCTGGGGTGGGATGTAGAGAATCATAGTCATGAGTTGGAAGGGACCTTAAAGATCATCTAGTTCCATGCCCCTACCCTGGGCAGGGACACCTCCCACCAGACCACGTTGCTCCAAGCCCTGTCCAACTTGGCCTTGAACCCCTCCAGGGATGGGGCAGCCACAACTAGAGGCCAGTGCAGAACTTGTGTTACCTTCCTAAGGCAAGGATGTTCTAGCTGAAGCGGCTCTAATCTCACTCCTACTCCATTTACACCCCAAATTACCCTAGAGATGAATGCTTGCTCTTATCACACCTTCTATCTGGGAGTCCTGCAGGAGCAGATGTTTTGGGTTTTTTTTGGCATATAAAGGACAGGAATACGAAGCTGAAGAAATAGCAGCTTTCCCTGGGGTGGGGGTGAACACTGGGGCTTGGATGCAGTTGGTCTGAATCCTGGTCTACCATGGGTTTAGCTGAACTCAGGTGGCACAAGGCGTAACCTCAGTCCTCAAAACCACAGCCTTGTTATGGAGGTTTATTAAAAGTTTTCTGTAAATTGAGCGGCCGGGTCATTTCTCCAGGCACGTGGAAAGGGCAGGATCTTTTGTGTCTGTTTATAATGGGTATAAATAAGCGCAAAATCAAATGAGAGGGTCTGGATTAAACTGTTGAAACTGTTTTGTCGTGAAGTTAGTGAAGCCGTGCCAGGGATTGCAGTGGCTTCAGTGAAAGATTTGTGTTAAATAGTAGCTGGTTTAAAAAGGAAAAAATAATGCTGCTGTTAATAAACAGGATGGGGACGGACGGTTTGACCTTGCAGGTTCCTTCCTACATTAAGAGCTTGCAAAAGCTTCTCTCCCTGCAGAAAGACAAGCGACAGTGGTACAGACACACAGCTGGTTGCCACAGGGCCAGCTTGCAAAGCATCCCGTGTGCCACCAAGTCCAGAGGTGATTTTATTCTGGCAGTTTCAGGGTTTCTGCATGCATTTTTGGGGTATGTGCTTGGCTCGAATGCATCTGCTTAAGGCAGCTCAGACCCCGTAGCCACGATCCGCTCTTCGTCGTCATCTTCCCGGGAGCTTTGATTGAATAATATCTCCCAAGTGTAACGGATGGGTCGGGCTCGTGCCGTTGCGAGTCCCGCAGGGAATGGGGTTGGCCCTGGCCCCTGGCTGCCACGCCATCTCCTCCTTGTTTTGTACCTGCAATCTCATTTAGCCTCTTCTTTGCCTGGTGCTAATCGTATTTGAGCTGGATTTTGTAGGGCTGTTTTCTATTTTGCTAATTAAAGAGGCGTCTCTGTGGCTCTGCAGTGAAGATTTGGTTGTGGTTCCCATGTAATGCAGGGTCTTAAACCAGCTGCAAACAGCTGAGAGCGATGCAGAAATGCCCCAGAGCAGCTGCTCAATAATGTAAGCAAGATCAACCCTTATTTTCAGAGCTCCCTGGGCACAGCAGGGAGTTCCAAAGAGCTCTGGGACATTTTAGTCAGACTCTGGGTGCTGAAAAGCCATCTGTGTGAAACCATCCGTATGTTATTCTGTCTACAGGAATTGTGGGATCAGAGCACTTAGTGAAGCCTGGGATTTCTCATGTAAAGGTCTTTGGTGTGGGGTTTTAGGGTCTTGTATCGGATGGGGGCGTGCATAGGGGTTATGGGGCAGGGATGCTGGAGGAGGGGGCTGCCATCTCCTCTTGCCTTGCCAAGCCCAGAGGGTGGCCACGGGCTGTTATCTCCTAGAGAGGGCGGTGAGTGGAGTGGCTTTTTTCCCTTCCCTTGACAAACCAACCTGGCAGCTAAAAAAGTTGGAAAAGATCAGACATCCCTTTCGAAATCAAAATTGGGAGAAGGAATCGGTGGGTAGCGATGGCAAGCAGCTGCTGAATCAAATCGAGCTGAATTGCTGGCTCCTGTCACAGATACATCTCACCTGCACCGAGGTCTCCATCCTCTTCCCCCCATACAAATGGGCACATTTTCCCAGTGAAAAAACCCCTCACGTGCCCATCCCTTTCTCTGATACACCCTGTGTGCTGGGGTTGTGCTTTCCAGGCTACACTTGCCAGATCCTCTGGTGTTGGGAGAAGTCCCCTATTTTTTACTCCGGACTGAAAAAATAATATTATTTTTCATCGTGGCATTGCAAACAAACCAGCTGCTGCCGGCGCCTTCCTTAAATAACTGCACCAGGGCCATGAGAGCTGGGGAGGGTGTTTGACAGCGGCACCGGCACCTGTCCCTGCAAAGTTATTTTGGGGCAGTAAAATAACATCCCCGGCTCTGCGCAGCGATTTCACAGGGTTTGGAGAGACGCTGCTGAGCTGCGAGTTATTTTCCAACCCCACCAAATGTTTGGGGTTTGGCTATTTAAGAAGCTTCTGTTTAACATCTGCTTTCCTGGCTGCTCTCGTCTGTCTGCAGAAGCCCCGGCTCACCCGAGAGCATGGGATGCTTCAAAGCGGCGCCCGGTTTCCAGCGGCAGATCAGTCATAGGTTAATGGTGGCATTTTTCTCTTGAATTAGATATTTGAAAAAACGGCGGCCCCAGTGTTACAGCCCAACAGCAAATGATCTGTCAAAGTCAGGCCCTGAGCTTCCATTGGTTGCTGCTTTGGTCCAGGGGGGTGCTCAGCCCCATCCCCGTTGTGGGGGGGTCTAAGCCAGCGGTATTTCTTCACTCTGGCTATATTCATCATAATTAAGGTTGGTAAACACCTCTGGAGATCNTTTCTTCACTCTGGCTATATTCATCATAATTAAGGTTGGTAAACACCTCTGGAGATCAGCTGGGCCAGCCGCAGCTTAGTTCTTGTCATACCTGCCTTGCAATGCCAACGAATGAGAAGATAATAAATGATACCCTCCAGCTCTCTACAACCTGCTGACTGGCAAAACTCATCTCACTTGTCTTGCAGAAGGATCTTCGCCAGGTTCTGGTTAGCTTCAAACACTTCTCCGTGCTTGTGCGCCGCTTGCTTTGGCTCCGTCACAATTTCACAGCCCTAATACGTTGCTCCACGGGACTGGAGATCACAAATGCCTTTATTTTCTGCCCCCCTCTCTCCCCCCCTCCTTTTTTCCTCAATGCTTGACATTTAACTCACCGCATGACTCGTGGACTTCAAAGAGCAAACCACGGAGGATTGCTGTGCTGGCAGAGCAGCGGGGTTGCCCAGACCCTTTGGAAATGCCAGATTTAATTAGCTGGCACCTTAACGGGAAGGAAAGAGAGCCCTGCTGAGCCCTCCTAGCCCAGCGTTTGCCTCCCAGCCCGAGCTGATGCCACTGAGCCTCTTTTTGTAGCCCATTTTTTTTAAGCAGTCAAGTGAATTTTGGGTTATTTGAACGTGGTAACTCTTAAACCAGGATTTTTTCTGTTATTTCCTGGCCATGATACCCCTGGTAAAACCCTATTTACCTCCTACAGGAATAACTCTTGCCCCAGGAAGCCTTTAGAGACATAGAATGGAGGAAAGGTGCTGCAAAAACCAGAGCCAAACCTGTGTGTAGGAATAACTCCCTGGGGGCAAAGCAGACCCCATCCCCACAGCCAAAATTCTGCATCTTCGCAGTTTTACATGAGTTTCCCCTCGAGGATGAGCATCCAAGAAGGGCAGAGAACATGGCACAGCATGGGGCAACGTTTGGCCCATGAGCACCAGTAAATTAACCTTAATTAACCTGAATGTGTCCCAAGATGATAGGGATGGAAAGTTTACAGAATCACAGAATGATATGGGGTTGGAAGGGACCTCTGGAGATCACCCAGTCCAACCCCCTGCCAGAGAAGGTCCACCCAGAGCAGGTCCCACGGGAACCTGTCCAGGGAGATTTGAATGTCTCCAGAGATGGAGACTCCACCACCTCTCTGGGCAGCCTCTGCCAGGACTCTGCCACCCTCACAGCAAAGAAGTTCCTCCTCATGTTGAAATGGAACTTCTTATGTTACAGTTTGTGCCCGTTCCCTCTTGTCCTGTCCCTGGGCACCACTGAAAAAAGACTGGCCCCATCCTCCTGACACCCACCCTTCAAGTATTTACAGGCCTTGATCAGATCCTCCCTCAGTCTGCTCTTCTCCAGACTAAAAAGACCCAAGTCCCTCAGCCTCTCCTTGTAACAGAGATGCTCCAGGCCCTCAGCATCCTCGTAGCCTCTGCTGGACCCTCTCCAGCAGTTCCCTGTCCTTCTGGAACTGGGGAGCCCAGAACTGGTCCCAGTGCTCCAGATGGGGCCTCCCCTGGGCAGAGCAGAGGGGCAGGATGACCTCCCTCCATCTGCTGGCCATCCCAGGAGACCACTGGCCTTCTTGGCCCCAAGGTCCCATTGCTGGCCCATGGGCATCCTGTTGTCCCCCAGGACTGCCAGGTCTCTTTCCACAGAGCTGCTCTCCAGCAGGTCACCCCCAACCTTTGCCATCGCCCTGCCCAGACACAGCAGCGTACGAGACACCACAGCGTTTCCTCTGCAAGATTTTGCAACGACGGGGTGTAAAGTCACACACAACCCATCAAGATTTCCAGGTCACAAGGTTTATTTTACCTTTTTTTCCTCCCCAAGCAGCAAATTTGTGGCTTAAAGCCATTTTTCTCCCATCTATGCTGGCCACAAGCTTCCACCCAAGACACAGTCTCATTTCTTGGACTCGTTACAACCCAAAAAGAAATTTGGTGGAAAATGCAAACTCACCTACAGGTATCTCTGGTGACCCCCACCCTGCAGCTGAGACCTCCAAGGACAGTTTCTGGGCACTATTTCCTTTTGGAAATAAAAGAGAAAAAAAAAAAAGAAGAGAACCTTCTCTTTTAAGAGCAAAACACATCAAAGCACAACCCACCGGGAAATAACAGCTCTTGTCTGACAACACCCAATACATTTTAAATTTGGCAATTTCTCAAACGCCCTCAGGAAATGCTTTTAAGGAGGGAATCCCAGGCTTTAGCTGCACCAGTCAACTATTTATAGCCCTGGTTCTTTGGCATACCCAAAAAAGAAACCGAATCACGCCGCAGGAAGCCGTAACCAACCCAGGAATTTTCTATGGGAACTCAGGGCCGGCACACTCCCATCCGGCAAATGTCCAAACCCTGCCTGGCTTCATGTCCAAAACATTTCTGCTCATCCCAAGCCATGGTTGCTTCTCTCAAACCCCGTGGTGCAATCGTTGGATTTCTAGGAATCCAGCTGCAAACTGTTCAGGGAAGATGCGCACGGAGCCGGAGACTTGCACGGAGTCCAAATGCCAAAAAATCACCCCAAAATTATCCCCAAATTTCCCTCGCAGCAAGACCAGGAGACTCCACATCCTCCCACCAGCTCCATGATGTTTCCCTTCCACCCCATCCACCTTCACAGCAGCAAGCTAAGCTGAGGCACATCCTCTAATGAGCTTTTAATTACTTGGAAACACTCTACAGTGGAGCATCCGCTTGCACAAGAAAGAGTGAACAACACACGCACCCCCTTCCAAAAAAAAAAACAACCCAAGAGGAGGAAAGGAGAGAGACAACCCCTGGAAGATGAATTTGGGTTTCGATTGCTCCAAGCAATCATCCAATTTAGCCAGCTTCATTTCATTTGCGCGCAGCTGAGAGCGCGGGGCCGCCCGCGTTCCGGGTAATCTCCGCTCTTCATTTAGAGCGCTTTTGGCAGACGTTGCTGGGTCGAAATAAAGCCTTAATTTAATAAATAAAAGGCGAACACTTGGAAACTCGCGGTGCTCTCACCGTAACAAGGAGTTACGGCGAGCGGAAGAGACACGCGGCTCTTCCTTTGGGTGTTGAGAGTCAACTGTCCAAGGGGCTGAAGCCAAACCCTTGAGGTTTTTCCTTCTGCCAATGGAGTTTGCAAGACGAGGTGACCTCCCAATGAAGATGCCATCATTAGAGAAGATGAGCTTGCACCACGTCCTGCGATATTCCATGCTCTGGAATAATATTCCCTCATTCACCCTAAATTTTCCATCTTGTAATCACTGCTGTCTTGCTCCAGACCTGACCTTGCTACACATGGAAGAGAAGGATTATGGCATCCAGCTCTGGAGCTCCCAACATCAGGACACAGAGCTGTTGGAGCAGGGTCAGAGTTGGGGGGGTTCAGCCTGGAGAAGAGAAGGCTCCGGGGAGACCTTGGAGCTTTTTTTTTTTTTTTTTCTCAAGGGGCTCCAGGAAAGCTGGGGAGGGACTCTGGATGAGGGAGGGGAGCCCTAGGAGGAGAGGGAAGGGTTTGACACTGAAAGAGGGGAGATGGAGCTGAGATGTGGGGAAGAACTTGTTTGGTGTGAGGGTGGTGAGAGCCTGGCCCAGGTTGCCCCGAGAAGCTGTGGTTGCCCCATCCCTGGAGGGGTTCAAGGCCAGGTTGGAGGGGGCTTGGAGCAACCTGGTCTGGTGGGAGGTGTCCCTGCCCAGGGCAGGGGGTGGCACTTGGGCTTTAGGGTTCCTTCCAACTCTAACCATTCTATCATCCTATGGCATTAAGAGCAGCTTTTCTAAAGCTCTAACAATCCCCCTAAATCTCACAGACCACCTTCCCCACCACACACTCTCTGACAAGCCCTGGGCATTTGCTACAGGGAAAACATCAATGAACTCATGCTCAGCCAGAGATTGTGTCGCTGTAGCTCTTGCTGCCAAGACCACAGGACGTGAGATTTCTTTTGAAGTACAAAAAAAATATGAGATTTTCATCTTGTCTTTGGTCTCTGGTGCTGCTGCACGCTGGCACAGAGGTTGTGGCTGGCGAGGTCTCAAGCTTTTCAGAAAGACCCAACACCTTCCCATCAAAAGAGCCCTCAAGAGAGAAAAAAATATAATAGAGAGATTAAAAGCTTCTCAGAAGCAGAGATTTAACAGCTGCATCCACCTCCAGCGAGAGTATCTGAACCTTTGGGCTCCTGCATCTCCCAGCTTCGGTTGAGAGGCTGCTTCCAGGAATAGGGGATTTTTTTTCCTGCCCCCCAAACCTTCCAGATGTTATTGAATTCGTTAAGATGATAACGGCCAAGACAAGATCAGGTTACCAGAGTTCCCATCTCCAAGATGCCCACGGCTTGCAAGATGGGGGCCGGGGGAAAAAAGAGAAAGGATTTGCAGAGATGGCTCTCCTTTACAGAGGAGCTGGAATCGGGGCCAGCAAATAAATAAGAAAACATCATGTTACACATTTCTTATTCCTTCCTTAATTCTACCAACTCTTTCCAATAAGCAAGCTGGCTAATTTGCCCCCCAAAAGATTGCCCCAGCAGCCTGACGTACCCAAATAAACTCTGTTTTAACTGGATTTGTTAGGTACCTTCCCACAGGTACCTTCGCCTGCAGGAAGGTACCAAGAGCAGCATCCTGGGCCTCCGAGCCATTCTTGGCCTTTTTCAGCCCAAATCCCCCATGGCCGTGGCCACCGTGCGTTTCTTTGGCCATCGCATGGAACTTTGTACTCTGAAAGCATTCCTTCTTGGGTTTTGGCACAAAATAGTCAATAATTGGGGCAGGCAGTGGGGAGGCAGTGGCACACGTGGCTCTGGGTGCTGGGAACAAGGAGTTGGGGAGTGTTAGGAGCAGACGTGTGTCCCCCCCAGGCTCCCAAGCACCGCTCAGTACCTTTAATTAAATAACATACATTGCTACGAGCTGCATACCTTTTTTCCTTAATTAATTCATTTACTGCACCGGACCCTTCTGCCTTCAGAGCACCACCTCAATTCCCTCAATTCCAAGAAGTGATTTTGAGAATAAATGAGAAAAAAAAAAGAAAATTTACACAATTTAATTTCCAGTAGCCAAAGCCCACTTGATTCTTCTCCTCGAGACACATTTCTGCCCTGCGGTGGCTCCTCACCTTTTCATGTCACCAATTCAAGTGTTAATTCCTCTCTCCTCATCAGCTGCTGTCAAGAATTATCCCTCTTGCCCTCCTTTATTGACTTTGGAGCTGTAACACAAGAGTTTTCATACTCAAACCGATCACTCAACTCGCATTCAATTAGGTTGACACATCCCGAGCTGTGCTTAGACCATCTCAACCAAATCTCAGGCTGGAGTTATTTATGGCCATCAGCACAAATCACATTTAGGGAAGGGGAAGAGAAAGGACCAACCACAGCTAAAAGAGATCAACCAGAGGTTTTTTTTGGAAGGAGCCAGAGAGCAAGATGCAGTTTAGCTAGTGCTTTTGGGCAAGCTTTTTTCACCATTTATCCACTTAAGGCTCAGCTGGAGAGAAGGGCTTTCCAATCCATAGAATCATAGAATCATCCAGGTTGGAAGGGACCTTTCAGATCATCTAGTCCAACCATCAACTTAACTCTGATAAAAACCATCACTGAACCGTGTCTCTAAGCCCTATGTCTTTAAGCACTATGCCTTTTAAATCCCTTCAGGGATGGTGCCTCAACCACTGCCCTGGGCAGCCCATTCCAAGGCTTAATAAACCCTTCAGGGTAAAAATTCTTCCCAATATCCGATCTGAACCTCCCCTGGGACAACTTGAGGCCATTTCCTCTTGTCCCATTGCCTGTTCCTTGGGAGAGGAGACCGACCCCCCCTGGCTACACCCTCCTTTCAGGGAGTTGGAGAGAGCGAGAAGGTCTCCCCTCAGCCTCCTTTTCTCCAGGCTGAACACCCCCAGAAGTTCTCCAGACCCTTCTCCTTGTGCTCCAGACCCCTCACCAGCTGTGTCATCCTTCTCTGGACATGCTCCAGTCCCTCAAGGTCTTTCTGGTCGTGAGGGGCCCAAAACTGCACACAGCCCTTGAGGTGGGACCTCACCAGTGCCCAGTACAGGGGGACCATCATCTCCCAAGTCCTACTCACCATGTTGTTCCCATGTGTGCATTTTACAACAAGCCCACTCCAAATTCACTCCTGCCCCATCATCTTTGCAGTTAGAGGCTCCACAACACAAACCCACGCAAAGCTCAGGTCCTCCTCAAGCCCCAGCATCTCTTTTGAGGATGTTTAGCCTTAATTTCAGGTGGGCATCCTTCCTGCATGCATCCTCCATCGCCTCCACTACTGAAAATTTACACAGCAAACATCCCTTTTCTAACAGCTTGGCATTAAAAAAAAAACACCACTTTATCTCCTGGAAGATTGTTTCCCAGTAGCATCAGTATTTCTACCATGAAATAATGGTGAGAAATCCCAGCCAGGCAAGCGAGCTGGAGACAAAGTACACGTGAGCAACGGATTTGCTGTGGGAAAAAGGGCTTTTTGCAGTTATTTTTGGGGTAGAACAATACCAGCCAATTAAACCACATCTGAAAAAAAGGGAAAAAAAAAGCCATTAAAACAAGAGTCAATGGTTTGCATACAAAAAGGCCACACCAGAGAGTTGTATTCCTGGGCTAAAAGCATCTCTCACTGCTTTTATTTGCACAACTCACTCCCTGTGGCCCCTGGGGTCAGAAGGTTGAAGTTTCGTATGGAAATAGCCTCCTGCAAGGAAGCAGCTCGCTCTCTCTCGGGTCCTCTGGCAAAAGCCCATCTGAATCTCACTTAATATCGCATCCTCGCAAAGAGGATGAATTAAGAGGTTCTGGGAATTGAAAATAGTTTAATTAGCTCCTGCTTGGTCTAGGGCCCAGCTCATTAATTCATCGACAGCCAGGGAGAGCTCGCAAAGCGGATTTTACTGGAGGAGATGATCATTTGTAGCCACAAATATCACAAAGATAGCATCACTGCTGTCTTTTTAGGTGGCAAGTAATAACTGGAGATGCAAGAGGTGTTTGCAAAGCAAATTCCTCTGCAACCATCATCTGGACCGAGTTTGCCAGGGCCCACCAGCCCCAGGCACCAAGCGTTAATAAACTTTACAAGCCCCCTGTTAAATTCACCCACTTCACAAGAATCATCAGAGCCAAGCTACTAGTGAGCCACAAGACTCGCACTGAATTATTTTTATTCCGTATTTGCAAGCATTTACTCTCAACTGAGCTCCTTGTGCCACCCAAGCTCCATGGTGCTGGGCTAAATGCCACTCTTAGCACTTCCAGTGATGGAAAAAAGCCTTTTTCTCCCCAGCTTTCCCCTCCCCGCACAAGCTGCCCATCTCTGGCTGAGCCCCTCGTCCCGAGACCTGCTTCAAAGCTTTGCAGGGAGGTTTCCTGCTCAAACACAGCTCTTGGGGCTCCTGCACGGATTCCCCAACCCAGAAGTGACCCTTGGACATCAGGATGAGCCAGCAGGTTGCAAAGTTGCAAAGTTCAACAGGATATTGTTAATTTTCCCAGCTCCAATAGCATGAGGGTGCTCAAACCAGAGTGGTGGGGAACTGCCGTCCTTGGAGATGTTCAAAGCCACCAAGACATGGACCTGACAGCCCAGCTTTGAAACCTCCAGGGCCTTTCCCACCCAAATGGTTTGCAATCCTGAGGAAGAGCTGGAAACAACTTCCCTGGAGCTAGACACCACCAATTCAGCTCATAAATTCAACGATGTATATCTGAACGGGTCCTTCAAGGCCCCTTCAGCTCTTCTCCCATGGAAAAGGTGACACTTCTGGAGCAGCAAACCTGGAGGAACTACCCCAGTGCTGCATTTGAGGTTGGCCTCAGCACGGAAACCTGGGTGGAGGGGGAGGAAGAGGTAAGAAAACACAGAAAGAATCATCCAGAAAACCTACAGTTCTCAGCTTTCAGACGCAAAACAGTGAGCAACCAGAAGGCAGCACCACGGGAAAACATCTATGGGGAAGACAACCACAAAGAACCCAGACACAGCGTGGTCAGAAGACACCAAGTCTGATTGCATCTACTGCACTCGCTGGTCACCCAATGGTCCTCACCTCTCCCTGTCACAGCTGCAGTGGCTGGTCAGTCCTGTCACCGAGGCTAACGCCCAAACCTTCATGTTTTCAACCCAAGATGGTCTTGTCCATCACTGCAGGCCATTTCCCAGGGGGACATCTGGCTGGAGAGGCAAAGCCAAATCCATACTTCAAGTGCAACAACACAGAGGTGGGACTGGCCCAATCAGCTCCTAGAAGACGTTCTGGGGGTGAACAAAAGAGGTGGAAAAGCATGTCCCCTGAGGCTGAAACACACCCCCAAGCCAGGTCTGCTCTGGGGTGCCCACAGCCAGGTTTCACACAGTTTGCTTTACCACCCCTCGCGATGCCGGGAGCGTTGCTAGGACACCTGCACCAAGCTTCAGCAATTTCAGGCTGAAGATGTGTCAAAGAGCAGCAGGAGGCTCTGAAAAAAGGAGGGAGACATTAAGGAGCGAGCTGCCAGCAAGAAGTACCACCTGCCTGCAGGAGCCCAGCGCTCAGGGCAGTGCAAACACCAGCTCTGCTTCTCCTTTCCAT
>JAHREE010146602.1:0-51177 GCA_033628505.1 Tringa tobata | reverse complement strand
CCTGCTTTGCCACGGCCCCTCCGGTGTCTCAGAAGCCCCTCGCTGCCCTGCCTGCGGCCTGGCCGCCCCCTGGAGACTGGGAGCGCTTGTGTGGAAGAAGGAGAGGAAGGGTCTGTCCCCGCCGGCCCGCGGCGCTGGCCTTGGGGGTGACAAGGCCTCAGCGTTGGCGGTGACCAGGCCTCGGAGCCGCCCCGGGTGCCTGGCGGTGGGGCCTGCCCCGCCTGAGGGGGCCTGGAGTTGCCCCAACCCTTCGGGCTCTGCTGGTGCAGCTGCTCCTGGGCCACAGTGTCCGCTGGCTGCTTGAGAGGGTTTGGCTCCAAGAAAACTCCCTTCTAGGAAAAGAATGAGCAGGGCACGTTCTTTTATCTTTTGTCATTATCTGGTTTACCTCGCAGCCCTCCAAGCGCTTGTATTAGCAAAGCAGAGGAGAGCAGTAGACAGTGGTAAAGTGTGGCTGGAGCTGCCTGGTGGAAAAGGACCTGGGGGTTCTCATTGACAAGCAGCTGAATGTGAGCCAGCAGTGTGCCCAGGTGGCCAAGAAAGCCAGTGGCATCCTGGCTCGTATTAGAAATAGTGTGACCAGCAGAAGCAGGGAGGTGATTGTCCCCCTGTACTCAGCACTGGTGAGGCCACACCTGGAGTGTTGTGTCCAGTTTTGGGCACCTCAATCCAAGAGAGATCTGGAGGTGCTGGAGCGAGTGCAGAGGAGGGCAACGAAACTGGTGAAGGGGCTGGAGGACAAATCGTATGAAGGGATCGTTGAGGGAGCTGGGACTGTTTAGTTTGAGGAAGAGGAGGCTGAGGGGAGACCTCATCACTCTACAACTACTTGAAAGGACACTGTAGAGAGGTTGGTGCTGGTCTCTTCTCCCAGGTAATTAATGACAGAATGAGAGGGAATGGCTTCAAGCTGCAACAGGGTAGGTTTAGACTAGATGTTAGGAAGGAGTTCTTCACAGCAGGAGTGGTCAGAGATTGGAATAGGCTGCCCAGGGAGGTGGTTGAGTCACCATCCTTAGTTGAATTTAAGAGTCATTTAGATGTGGTGTTGGGGGATATGGTGTAGGGGAGGACTTTGTAGAGTAGGGTAGATGGTTGGACTCGATGATCCCAAGGGTCTTTTTTGACCTAGATGATTCTATGACTCCCACTGAAGGCAGGGGCAGGTTGCTACATAAACACACTCGCAGCCTCAGTCAGAGCCCTGCTGCAGCTGTAAGAAAGTTTGCTCGTAAGCAGAGATTGTAATCTGAATATGCAATGAGAGCCAATTTGGGCTGAGCGGGTGGGTGAAATGTGCAAAGCAATAAGATAATTTGGATCAGGGCGATGTGTGGTGATTGCAGTGATAGAGAAGTGTGACAAAAATTTTTAAGAGTAATTTTGGGGGGGTAAAAAGGACATCGCCTTGGTTTTTCCAATAGTAATAGTGTAATCCTCTGTCTGTGTCACTGAGGGCACTTTTTGCTGGGTTCAAAGAGACTCTGCAGGTGGGGTATATACAGTGTAAAAATGTTAAACAGTTACTGGCTAGCATGCACAAAAGAAACAGGCTTTAATAACCTGCTAGGTGTTCATCTGCTCACCACGCCTGGGAACATACTAGGCAGCCACCCAGACATCTCTCAAAAGGGGAATGGTCATCCTCTGCTGCTTAGACTTGCTGAGTTACTATATTGTGGCTCCCTGATTGTTGTTTCTTTTTTTTTTTCCTTGTTTGATTTTTTTGTTTGTTTGTTTGGGTTTTTTTTGTTACAATCTTATACCTTTTAGTGTTTGTGTTTTTCCTCCTGAGTGCTTGTGCTACTAATGGCCCGTATCTCAAAAATGTTACGTCTCTGCAGCTCTACTTTTCTTATCTTGGCCTGGCTCTGCTCTGCAGCTGCTTAGAACACAGCAGCTTCCTCAGAAGTCAGAGCCAAGGTCATGCAGCTGTATTCAGCACGGACCTTGGATCCACACTGACAGCTGAAGCCCTGGGAAAAGGGCAGCGGAAGGTTACGGGGAGAGTGGTTTTTCTTCAGAAGGAAGACATCTGAAAAGGTCTTTTGCACGGCATCAGCTTTTAGGTGGGCATGTAGAGACAGCACGGAATATTTCATGGTAAACTAGGTGGGATAGGTTCTGGAGGGCTTGAAGAGTGAAAACCCAAAGGGAGCATCGACAGGACAAGAGAGAGCTGGGCGTTGTAGCCAGGAGTACAACAAGGAAATGAAATGAAAAAATTAATTTGGAAAAAAAGGTGTGAACAGATGGAGGTAGAAGCATGTGACGCTTGTCTAGATGGGCTTGACAGGAAGAAGCATAACTAGTTGATGGTGTGAAGTTGGACTGGGTGTTATTTTAACTGGATGGATAGAAATGAAAGACAGCTACGGATGAAGTGTTAAAAATGTAGCTTGGATGTTATTCTTTTATATCATTGCTAAAGCAGGTGTACGGGGGGGAAATTCTGTGACTGTATCTGCCTTAGGAAGCTGTTTTTCCTGTTTTTCAAGGGGGGAAAAATAGGTCAGTGGTGGTGTAGCTTTAGGTTGTACTGTGGAGAAGCACATACACTGCTACTGCTCTGAGCGGGGTGGAAGGACTTGCATATAGTGGGACTGTGCTGGAGATTATATTTCTTGGTACTGCAGAAAAAAAGAAGTAGCATCTATGTGGGTTTTTGTCATCAGCACAGCCCCAGAGGGTAGTTCTCATTATGTATTGCATGAAGGCACCTGGAAATTCTGCCAGATGGATCCAAGGCTTGTGTGCTGTGTTACTGTTCAGGGAGCGCTCCTGTTTCCCTTGGTGGTGGGTTGAGCACCTTACAGTTGTAAAGCGAGGCACAGTCTGGGCAGTTTTCATTCCAATGGACAATACACAAATAGGTTTGTAAAGAACGAATGAAATATAAAAGCAGCATGGACCTGCCAACTTGAACCTCAAGCACCGATGCAAAAGTTGGCAGAACAGAAGCTGCAGAAGGGCTTCTAGCAGGAGTTTGGTCATGATGATTGCTAAAGCCTTGACAAAATCTGGCCCAACCTGTTCCTCCTCTCTCTTGTTTTCAGTAGTGGTCCTCCAGGCTGCTCTTGGGTGGTCCTGGCGGGGGGGGTTTAATACTGGAGCTTGAACTGGGTCAAGGCCCTCTTTGTGCATCGGGATTCATGGACTGTTGTGCTGGGGGCAGATGGTCTGTCGCTTCCCGTGATGCAGGGCTGGAACCCGTGTTCTAACTGCTTGTTGCTCAGGTCCAGTTCTGACTCTGCAGATCCGCCTCATGTATCAAGTTCAAGCTTTTCCTAGAACTTCCCCGAAGAGTTTAATGATTACTTGGTTTATAGCCCGTTGCTTCAGAAGCTTTAGGTTAACTTTTAGGTGGGGGTTTATCCCCCTCTCTTGCATGATTGGGATAATTTTTGAACAGCTTTCCTGTAGACTCGAGTGATAGACCTGCAAAATACCTAGAAAGGCAAAGTGTGATCACGGTGGGTCCCAAGGGCGTGCAATTGGTGGAGGGGGCAATTACTGGCCTTGCAATGTTTAAACAAGCCAGTCCAATCTTAGTAGCAGTGGCAAGCCAAGGGATATTGGATTCGAAAAGGAAAAGTATCTCAGTTTCTTAGTCAGTTTTTATAAATACTGATTTAACTTTGGCTCAGAGCTTTGACATTAAAAAATTAACATAGATCACGTAATTTGCACTACCTTATTCAGACAGGGAATAAATACTCTGCCAAGTAAGTCAAAGTGGTATTTTAATATGTTACGTCATCTGTTTGTTTTGTTTTTATTTAGCCAAGAAGTGCCACAGTGTATTTTTTGAGGCGTCTGTGCTGAAAAAAACCCTACACTTATTCCTGTTTGGTTGTATGTGGGGGTTGTGTGTATGCAGCTATAATCCTGAAAGCTTTCAGGTTCGTTAGCTGAGGCAATTACATGCAAAATACGGTGCTTGGTGGGCTGCATGCATGATTACAGTTACAAGTTTTGGATTCTGATGTCATTATAGTGTAGATTAGTGTTATGTTCTCTACAGTAGTATTTTTGCTATTATAAGCTGATCTGTGGAATAATAATCAGTCTGTACAGGAGCTGAGTGGGAATGGGGAGCAGCCAGAGTCTTCCATGTGCACACGTCTGAGTAAACCTCAGACTCAAAATGTCAGGTTCGTTTTCCCTGTCAGGTTCCCTTCCCTAATGAAAAGCTAACAGAGTTGTGTTCATCTGAATGTCACATGTTTGGTCGGAATCTCGGCTATGAGTTCTGGAATGAAGTGGAAAGGAGGCGGATGGTTGGATGTGCTCATCCCTTTCTTCTCGACTGGATCAGCTGACCCTGGGGTTGATGGTAGATAAAGCAAGAGTCTGCCTGAACTTCTGTCTGCCGTGGCTTTTATCTTCCTGCCTTTGAGCTGCCAAGACTCGTGCTCTGTCGAGGTTTCTCTTAGTTCCAGAGGAAGCATCTTGGATCTTCTGCTGCACAGCAAAGTACTTGCTCTTCTAAAAATCCACATGCGTGTGCCTCTCTTGGCCCTGAGGGGTGATTCTCCTGTGCAGTCAGTGGCTACAGCAGGATTCACTTAGCAGCATGTGTTAATGGGACTGACCTATTGACAGAATAAATTATCCATTTGAACCTAAAATGTGGAAGATGCACTGATGCTTTTAAAATGTGATGCTTTTGAAGGATAATTGTTAACTATATTCAGCGTCGTTTTCAGAAGCTGTGGTGATGTCCTGATAATTTGACACTTCTACAACTTATTTATAAATGTTTTGTGCCTTTTAACTGTTGTTTTCTGCAGCTGCCTGGAGGGTCCCCATTAGCAAAATGCAGTTTCCCGTTTCTGTCTTTATGACATCTAGAAAATATAATTGCATAAAGTGAAAAGAAAAAGCCATTTGTACAGCTTGATCATCATAGGTCATGAAACAAGCACAGCCTAATGAAGCGTTGGCATAAAAGGCGACTTTTACTTTTCTCCCCTTGCTCCTCCATATGCTCATTTGTAGAAAAACAAATTATAAACAAGAGCATTATTTAATCCTTGCCTCTAGCAGTCTTCTCTGGATGTGCTCTGTGCAGCTTTGGTTGAGAGAATGTGAATCCCAGGTCCCATTTTGACAGAGAGCAGAATTTTCACATGATCATGCGATCTCTGATGCTCGCTCCACCTCGAGCCTTTGTGTCTTGTGGGATTTAGATTTTTTTTCTGACTTTCTGGAAATGTAGGAAAAGTGCTAAAATGTAGCTCTCAAAGTTGAGGGACTAAGCAGAGCGTATTGATCCCCTCCCATTCACGTCCACATTTGATGTGAGAACACTGACCTAGAAGCACTGAGAGCTACTTTATTAGTTTTGACATTGGGATTCATTAGCTGTAATTCAATTAGAAGCATGCTGATGGATGTGTTTGGATGTTGGGGCTGGCGGCTGCTTTAGGTTCAGAAACGTACAAATCTAGTTGGGAAATGGTTTTGTGCAGTCTTGGGTAAGATTTGTATTGCTGGGCTAAAAGTGACATCGTTCTTGATTTGGTATTTAATAGATTTCTCTCTGTTTCCAATTATGTTTCTAATTAGAATAATGTCTTATTTCCCATGACAGTTTAAAAATAATGCAAAGTCTGTAAGAGAGAAGCTATCGAGATGGTTGAATAATGTTTTCGTTTGTTAGACTCAAACCTTTTTTCCATCTTAATTGGGTATGTAGCCCTACTCGGCTACAGGAGTAATTTCTGTATTTACAGCAGGTTAAGATGCGGTAGTTGCTAAGTTTGGGCCTGTTTCTTTTGTCACCTCAACACACACATCAGCCCTTAACCATCAAGCTGTGCGTGTTCCCTTCCTAGAGGGAAGAGAGAACACCTGCCCCCACTTTCTATATAAATCTCAGCTTCTCAGGTATGAGGTGTGCTGCTCTCTGCCCAACCCTCTGCTTCCCCACCCAGGCAAATCTGCCTTTCACACCTGGGGTAGAGCCTTCTGCAGCAGCAGTATTTCTCCAGCCTCAGAGATGTTCTCCTGCTGTTTTGGAACTGAGATTTATGGCTCGAGGGATGGATGTCTGAATAACCTCTGGGAGCCCTAGTTGAGAACATAGTTGTGTAGTGTAAGGCAATCAAAAGCTGTCTGCAGCAGAAAGAACGTAGAAGAGATCTGGAACTGGAAACCTGTTCTTTGAGGGAAAGACAGATCTAAACGTGCTGTGGTTGTGGAAGGGGTTCAGGCAGCCTGGGGTGGAGGCTAAATCCAAAGCTGTGTCTGCCAGCTCAGAAAGCTCTGGGGTCTTAGATGCTGACTGCAATGAACTTACCTCTCGATGCATAATTTAGCACAGCTGAGTGCAGCTGCCACAAGGCTCCATCTTTTTCTGGAGCATGACTTAAGTCAAGCCTCTGCCCGAGCTATGCTGCTGCCGTGTGTGTAATTACCTTTGGAGGTATGGGAGAAAGGTGGGGAGCTTAGGGATATGAGAGAAGGGATGTTATTCCCTTTCTGCAAAGTACCTCTGACAGTGTTGCAGTGATAGAGGAGGTTAGAAGAGTACTAAAGCTGTGATGCTCGCCAGAAAAATCTATGGTTGCAGACAAATGCCTATCTGCAAGGTCAGAGTGGTGATGAGCTTTGTACATCAGACACGAGGTTAAGGGTACATGGCAAGTCATGCATTCAGGCTCTCAGCCCCTGGAATAGGTTGACTGTGACAGAAGGTTCAGGACTGCAGCTATGGCAGTTACTTTTTGTAACAGCTCATTTTGTAATGATGATACTTCCTTTTTTTTTCTTAATAGGATAACCACTAAGCATGAGATACCAATTAATTATAGTAAAAACTGTTTGTTTTTCTAGAAAACCCTTTGCTGTCAAATAGGTCAGGAAACTCATTTGGTTTTTTTAAAAAAAAATAAAATCCCTCAGAGCTTCTCCCCTGTGTTTCCTCATCCTCCTCCCAAAACTGAACCACGTGTGATGCTTTTAGGGCTGGGGTTCTTTTCTGGCTTGATTTGTGGAGCAGCTGGCAGGGAGGGGGGATGCCAAGGTGCAGAGGTAGAGATGAGCGAGGGTGGCAGGAGGGCTTCAGGGAGGCTTTGCAGCCAAATGTTTCTTAGCGTTGGATGTCGCCTCAGAGTGCAAAAGCAGAATTTGAAGTGCCTTTGGAAGGCAGCTAATTAAACAGATAAGAGAAGACTTTTTCAAACATTTCCAGGAGCTTTTTGTCACAAGATGTCTTTGAGGTTTAACCCGCTCCAAAAAGGATGGAGTATCCATTTGGTAACAAGTATCACAGTTCATGCAACAAGATGAAAAAATACATACTTTTCTAGATGTAAATTGCATTGGTCTGGATCATGAGTCAGTTTCTAGCAGGGAAGAATTAAGAAAGTTTATCCATAAGGAGCTTATTCTGTATGTGCTTGTGCCTGGACTTTTGCATCTTTCTTTGAAATGGGCTATAGGACTAGAAGGGACCTTTGATCTGATTTCTTATCTGCTATAGTTATTAAAACCTCTACTTTCAGCTTATGAGAAACTATTATTATTTCAGTGCATGAAAACGTCTTTTATAGTTGAGGCAGGGCAGATATGCCTTGAAGAAAAGTTCCAAGTTTCCTTAGCATTTTTTGTCTCTATTTACCTTCAGGGTGTACAGCATGGCCCAAACAGAGAAGAAAGGTGGGCTGCTCCGGAAGTCTTCAGCCTCCAAGAAGCCATTGAAGGAGAAAGTTGTGTTGATGTATGATGAGATTTTCACGGTAAGGACTTGAATGTCTTTTCTTTCTAAGGTGTTGTGTTAAATTTTCTTGGTTTAGTTTGTGCTCTGCAGGGTGGATTCTTTTCCCAAGGTAAGGACTGTACAGCGTAGGCATACAGTTCAGGCTCCCTTGCTGTCACGCAGAGCGCTGTCCTCTGCTCTCTTCCTTCATGTCACCTTGTCCTGTTGTCTCCCACAACCATTTGTGATCTAGGGGAAGTCACAGCTTTTCAAGTATTTATCAAAAATAATCCAGAAAATACACAGAGGCATCCCAATTGAGCTGCTTCTGTTTGTCCTTCTGTTTCTGGAAATCTGTGTAGACAGAATTCTATACTGTGAAACCACTTGGTCATCCAGTGACTGATGCTGGCTTGGGTGATTATTTTGTTTAAATTCTGCCTGATTGATTCCTTCCTGTTTGCTCTCATGGCTCTTCCTTTTCCTTTCAGACAGAGGACCCCAGTAAATGCAACCCTAGGTTTTGGGAGGAGCTGTTTCTCATGAAGGTAAGGGGAATTTACTGTTCAGCCTATGAAGTGGCAGAGTGTTGGTGCAAGGACTTGCTTTTCTAAGGTGTATAACATGCATAAACTGCTTCTTAACCTAACAGGTCAACTTGGAATACCTAGAAGGCAAGCTGGAGGCGCTGGATGGGGAAGAGTTAATGAAGATAAAAGATAACATCAACTGCTTGTTTCAGCACTGCATCCAGGCACTGGGTGAGGAGCACCCGATCAGAGTGGTCAATGCACTACAGGTACCACATCGAGAGACAGAGAACTCTCTCTTTTGCTTGTGTTAAGGCACTATGTTTGCTGCTGCTATCAAACATCTTGTGCTCCTTTCTTTCATTCTGAGAAGTGGTGTGTACAGAGCAGTTGCTTCTTATTGTCTGTGGAGGTTACAAACATTTATAGTTGCTTTAGTCTTTGAAGAACCGTAGCTTGTTTCAGAATTCAAGAGGATCTGGTGATGCAGGGTGAAGCAGGTGGCAATGGAGGGACAAGAGGGGCTTGTTCACACTGCAGGCTATCTGCTTTGTCTTCTACTTTCTTCTGTTCTCCCCCATTTCAGCCCCTTTATGAATTTCCTTATGGATCAAAAATGAAAGCAAGCTCTGGAGAAGTTAGTGTGCTAGTTATACAGGAGATTGTCCCTGCTGGATACTTTCTAATTGGAAGCTGTGAAGAATTGTCACCCAGAGTTAATAAACGCTTTCCTGCAGGTTGTTCCTTACCAAAGCTGTGCTATCCTGTCTTGTGCTGGAGACTGCCCTTCTCAATCTTGATATTTGATGTTATTACTTTACAGTCTGATTCTTACAGTTTGGTGAATGCATTTGTCCCAGCTTCTCAACTGTAGGAATACAGCATATGAATTTAATGTTTGGAGAAGTCAACCTATAAGAAACTGGGCAGGCAGGAAGCTGGGAAAAGTTGATGTAAAACTGAGATTTACCCCTGTGATGACACACAATCTTGCATTGGTGGATTTTTGTTTTTTTTTTTAGTTAATTTGAATGGGTGCTATTCAGTAATATAGTTATAGCACTATAGACAGTCCAGCCCAGCCCTGAATCTACAAATTTGTATTCAGGCTCATAGCAAAAGTTAGGCCAAAGCTCAAATCTAGAATTCTGCTGTGTGAATGTAAATAGAAATCAGGTAACATATCCAGAGCTTGGGTTGAGAAAGCATTCCCTTAATCAGACTGTGTTCATGTGGAAAGTGATCCTGAAGCCAAATCTTACTTAAGCAATCTTTTCTTGACAATGGCCATGGTGACCAAAGGTTTGTTTAGTCCAATATTCTGTCTCTGACAATAATGGAAAAAAAGGATGCCTACCTTACCCTTTTGCTTCTATATGGTTCTGGAGGTCTGCTCATTCCTTGCGGTCTGCTTCCCTCCAGCTTTACATCTTCTGAAACTAATTACTTCTCACGGGTGAATTTCAGCCGGAGTCTAAAACGTCAGTGGTTATATTCCTGCTCATTCCCTTCACAAACCTGAAAGGGGCCTGATGATGACAGTCACTGCAGACATTTCCCTCTTTTGGGGCAAATGAGACATTTGCTGTCCATGAATTTTACAGAGCGTTTGCTTGAAGCATAGTGTGCTGATACCTGTATGTGGCCAGTGAACTCCAGGAATCATAGAATCATCATGGTTGGAAGGGACCTTTGAGATTGAGTCCAACCACAAAAAAACCCACCAAAAAAACAAACAAAAAACCCCCACACACAAACCAAAAAAACAACCAACCAAACAAAAAAAAACCAACAAAAAACCCCACCAAACCAAAAACGTACACAACACCCCACCACATCACACTCGCCCACAAACCAATAATCTTGGGCACCAGAGCATGCCCTGAAGTGCCACGTCTACACGTTTCTTAAATCCCCCCAGGGATGGTGACTCCACCACCTCCCTGGGCAGGCTGTTCCAGTGCCTGACCACCCTCTCAGGAAAGTCATTCTTCCCAAGATCTCATCTAAACCTCCCCTGCCCCAACTTCAGACCATTTCCTCTGCTTCTGTCATTATTCCCTTGGGAGAAGAGGCCAATCCCCACCTCTCTACACCTTCTTTTCAGGGAGTTGCAGAGGGCAATGAGGTCTCCCCTCAGCCTCCTCTTCTCCAAACTAAAGATGCCCAGTTCCCTCAGCCTCTCCTCGTGGGACTTGTTCTCCAGACCCCTCCCCAGCTTGGTGGCTCTCCTCTGGACACACTCCAGTATGTCCAGGGTTAGGTTGAATGAGGGTTCCCCATCCCTCCAGCGCTGTGATGGAGGCCAGGTCCAGTCTTCCATCAGCCCAGCTCTGGGTCTGGAGGTTGACATGTGAAGTGAAGGGTGGGAAGGAGTTGCTGTAGGGATGGCCGGAACTGTGCCAGCGTCCCCATGGCTCAAGGCAGCCTCTCCCTGCTGGCCACGCTATTCCTGATACAGGCAAGGATGCCGTTGGCCTTCTTGGCCACATGGTCACACTGCTGACTCATGTTAAGCCGGCTGTCCACCAGCACTCCCAGGTCCTTTTCTGCTGGGCAGCTTTCCAGCCACTCTGCCCCAAGCCTGTAGCTTTGCCTGGTGTTGTTGTGACCGAAATGCAGGACCTGGCATTTGGTCTTATTAAACCTCATCCCATTGGCCTTGGCCCATTGATCCAGTCTGTCCAGATCCCTCTGTAAAGCCTTCCAACCCTCAAGCAGATCAACACTCCCACCTAGTTTGGTGTCATCTGCAAACTTACTGAGGGTGCACTCAATCCCCTTATCCAGAAAGAACTTGGTATGAATCATAGAATGGTCAGAGTTGGAAGGGACCTTAAAAACCATCCAGTTCCAACCCCCTTGCCCTGGGCAGGGACACTTCCCACCAGACCTGGTTGCTCCAAGCCCCATCCAGCCTGGCCTTGAACCCCTCCAGGGATGGGGCAGCCACAGCTTCTCTGGGCAACCTGTTCCAGGCTCTCACCATCCTCACAGCAAAGAATTTCTTCCTGATATCTCATCTAAATCTCCCCTCTTTCAATTTAAAACCATTACTCCTTGTCCTGTCACTCCACTCCCTGATGAAGAGTCCCTCCCCATCTCTCCTGTAGCCCCTTCAGGTACTGGAAGGCTGATCTGAGGTCTCCCTGGAGCCTTCTCTTCTCCAGGCTGAACACCCCCAACTCTCTCAGCCTGTCTTCACAGCAGAGGTGCTCCATCCTTCTGATCATGTTCGTGGACCCGTTCCAACAGGTCCATGTCCTTCCTGTGCTGAGGACTCCAAAGCTGGACACAGTACTCCAGTATCTGAAAGCAGTAATCCAGTGCCTGCAATAAGAAATGTGAAGAAGGTTATGTTTAGTGGGAAGGTTCTTAGAGCCCCTGAGGAGACATTTTTTCCTCTTTTTTTTTTTTTTTTTTGACAAAGAGCCAGTTTGCTGCTCAGACTCAATATAGCAGTGTGGCAACCAAACGGACATTTGTTCTTTCTATAGCAAAAGCATGTGCTTTATGGACAGGCATCATGTGATGAGCTGTGCTGTATGTGTGTGTATTTGGCATGCTTGAAATGAGAAATTAATCTGGAAAGTTCCAAGGTGTGTCTGTCCATGTGTTGGACACTGCTTCTGCCTTGCAGTTTCCTGATCAATATTTTTGACCTTAAAGCCACACTTAGCTGTTTTCCATAGGTTGTGGTCCTGTCTGGTACAAACTGTGTGTGTACAGAAGGGGCAGTAAGATTGTCTTTCTTCAGAGTGCAATGAAATGAAGAAAAAACAGGAAAAATATGTACAAATGTATTCTCTATTTTTTTTGAGTTCTTAGCATGCAAGGTCCTCCTCAGAAACAGCAGAGATGCATGAGAGATGAGAAAAAACATATGGCTTCCTGGCTGGTGGGATTAATTTAAATGTCTGTGCTTTGCCAGTGCTGGGAGAAGGTTTTAGGGTGGGTTTTGCTATGGAGTTGGAAGTGGTGTCTTACATGTTACTCTCTGATTTGTCTCTTTGCAGACTTTGTGTGCATTGATTCGGGGTGTCCATCAGAAGAACAAATCCACTTCTGGGTTTGACATCATCAACATGCTTGTGGGTTTTGATAAGGCAGAGCTATGCATGAAGGTGAGGCCCTGGCAACGTAGAGAAACTGTTTGCCCAGCAGCCAGGTTGCAGGGGCAGTGATTTGTAGACAGATGTGTCTACCAGGGTGCAGCTTTTTGGGGAAATATTCCAGCCACCTATTAAAAACAACTGTCCTGAAGTTCCTTACCCACTAGTGGCACAAAGTCACTTGGGCTCCCTGTCTTTGTTAGTAATATAACAGAGCATTTTTCTTTCTTTTCCTTTAATTCCATGCTATGCAGTCACTATGGTTAAGAAATCTTCAGGCCATAAATGGCTGTCATTGGCCATTAGTATCTAGTATTGAGTCTCATACCTTGTGCTTAATTTTTAGCTGATAGTCATGCCCTGTGTTCTTGCATTTCCATCAGCACATGTACTGTTTTAAACTTACTTGATGCTCTTCGCTGTGAAGATGTTGGTTTTTGAGAAATGATGAAGTAATCAGTGATAAAGCTGAATTCCTGTTGTATCTTTTATCTCTCTACAAAAAGTAGCAATTATTCATCTCTCTACAAATAGTAGGACATTTGGGGAAAATATTTAGTAGTAACTTGCCTATCAGAGCTACGTTTTTCCTGTAAGAATAACTATATTATCTGTAACTTAGTATTTAGGAAACAATTATTTGTGAATATCTGTCAAACAGCTATATACTATCTAATTTTAATCACAAGTAATAGACATACTGTAATTGGAGTTGTGCTGTGTACAACTCATGGTGTCCATAAGTAAAATGGAATATTCCTGTCTGCAAACAAAAAAGAAGATTGTATTTTTAAAGCTCAGAATTACTTTGTGCATAAAATCTACTGTTATACAAAAATCTCTCCTGCATCTAGAGAAAACTTTTGGCAAACGATCATGGTGTTATGGCTGTGGTCATTAAAATGTAGTTAAAACAATGTTGAGAACCAATAGTGTGAATATGGCCTGTGTAATGGCTCAATTATTAATTCTGGAATAACATGGCTTTATGTTGGTGCTCTTGTATCTGAATGTCCCCCAAAGCTTTTTTTATAACAAACATTTCAAATAATTATAAATATGACTTTTAAATAATGTGATTGTCATTCTTCAGAATCTGATGGAGAGCTTGGACTCACTCCTCTGTGCAGAAGGTTCTGAAAGCCTCAAAAGCCTGTGTCTGAAGCTACTTCTCTGCTTGGTGACGGTAAATGAATACCGGCTGTGTAATAATTTAAAGACTTTATTAGCCATATCTTGAGGGGTGGAACAGTCTCAAAACTCGAGCAGAATACTGCAGAGTGAAGCCTGAGAGGGGAAGGAATTATGAATGAGAACAAGGGTCAGCCCAGAACATGCATCATTGCTCTAAGGGTGATATAGAGACTAGCAGATTGTTTTCACCTCATGAGATAGGTGCCAACTGGGGCAAAAGGAGGGTGAAACAGGGTGAAGTGTCAACTGGATTCATATTTTTTAGGGAAAAAGGATATTTAAGAAGTCTCAGATAAATGGGAAGAGAGCAGAGGAGTGCGGTTGAGGAAAGATAGGAAGTGTGGAGCAGACAAGGCTGGTGAGGACGTGAAGAATGAGGAATTGGAACAAATGGCCAGACGGCATCTCTTGGAGATGGTCAACTGCAAACTACCTTGGCTGTGATAAGAGATAACAGAGTGTGGGGGGAGGTCTTCATTGCCCTGTTTGTGGTGGAAAAGTGCTCAGTGGAACATATGGGCCCTGCTTTTTCACTTTGCCTCCAGTGCAGCAGTCTGCTTCAGCTTCTGATGGTTGTTGTTATGCAGCTGTGTAAAATAACCATCTGTAGAGGAAAGGGAGAGCTCCCAGTATGTGGGTCATGCTTCTTGCCAGGGACAGAGGTGGGAGGGAAGACAGATTTCTTTTACTTCATGTCTAGCTCTAGTGCTAGTCACACCTTGACTTGCTGACTAAGTGTGAGATTCTGGATAAATGTGTCCATCTGGTAGTAGAACTCTTCTGTTCCCAGTGGGTGCTAGAGGCAGCTACAGCATCATGGGCGGCTGCGGGTGAGGTTTTAAAACTCGTGTTTCTACTTAGGTGACAGACAACATTAGCCAGAACACCATCCTGGAGTATGTGATGATTAACAGCATATTTGAAGCCATTTTACAGGTAAGGGTTCTTCTTCCATAGTGAGAACTTTCAGTCATATACTTGCTTTTCAGCTTTTTCAGTGCAGCGTAGCCGACTGGCGCTGTGTGTTGATTCCATTCATAGCTCAGTCATAGATTTTTTTGGTTCTTTTTTTTGAATGCTGTCTCCTCCTTGTTCTAATCTGCTGTTTTTAGTCACTACCAAGTATTTAAAGGAATTTTACTTGAGACTTTGTACATAGATAGATGCTGAACAGATTTCTGGGCTAATTTCACAGAATTCCTCTGTCAGAGGAATTTTTAGCGACGTGGTTTAGAGATGTGTGTTTGTTTTTGGTTTTTTTTGTCAGAGTTAAGTTGATTGGACTAGATGATCTTAAAGGTCCCTTCCAACCTAGACAATTCTATGATTCTAGGAACTTTTTTCAGAAGGCAGTCCGGATGTATTGAGGTTTTTTTTTTCTGCTCTTTGATAAATTATACTTTTTTAGAAGTGGAACTGGGCTTGGAGAAACCCAGAAACCTTGCACAGATAATGTTAGTGATGCACTGAGATACTATCCAGTGCTGTTGAGAAATCTAGTTGCCCTTTATGCCCAGAAAAGTTATGTGCCTCCTTTCTGTGATAAAGAAGCTTCTCTGTGTGCAGAACTTCTTAGAAGCACCGACACTCCCTCAACCTTAAATATTCTCTTTCAGTCAGGACATAATTGTTCTTACACATGCATTTCATGGCCACGTGCAGTCTGAGTGTCACTGCAAGCTTCCTGAAGCAGGCCTGAACAGAACAGTGTGATTATTTATTCCAGATCCTGTCCAGCCCACTTAGTCGCAGGGAACATGGCTATGATGCTGTTGTCCTTCTTGCCTTGCTGGTCAACTACAGAAAGTATGAGGTAAGTATTCTTCTGGATAACAGAAACATCACTTCTCTCTACTTTATTAATTGACACTGGATTATTAAGGCAGCCTGCAGTGCAATTTTTAGCAGTACCCACTGTAACGTTTGTCAGGGTGTGAGCACAGAGGTGCATGGCAGTTGTATGATGCTAACTGTGTCTGTCTCTGATGGATGGGTATGATATTCATACAGCTCGTTTTGTGCAAGCGTCAAAGAAACTATCTGAGTGATTTGCATTTCCTTCATTAAAGTATTCCGAGGAAGGTCTGCTTGGAAGAGTTACTGTTGTGCCGAACTTGTGCGTTTGCCTGTGTGCGTGTGAGTGTGCGGTTATACATAATCTCCAAAGTGAAATGAGCTGTCAGTCACACTGGGCTTCAAACCGAATTAGTGATTCAGAACCTGACTAGCAGCCTGAAAGAGCACAGATCCCCAGAAGAGATGTTGAAGCTGTGACCAAAGAATGAACTGAAACATCACAGCGATTATTTCCAAGAGAAGTCTGCCTCTGAATCTGACTGATTCCTCCCCGAGAAACTCTGCTTATCTTCCTTCTGCTAAACTGGTTGTGCTACTTTGTGGTGTATTCCCATTTTTCCCCCATTACTCATCGCCTTGAAAAAGAAACATTTCAAATGTCAAAAAAACACCTAGTGTTGGCTTTACTTTGCAAGAGGCATGGTGCTTTAATGATCAATCCTATTTTTTTTTTCCATAATTAGGAATATCTTAATATACTTCGATTGGCAAAAAATGGGAAAGTGCTGGCTGGAATTCCCCCTCCTCAGCAGAATTACTGGGAGGGGGCAGGTTCCAAAACAGACCTGTTTTTCTAAAAGATCTTGTTGTGAATTATGAATAGACCTAGAGAATAGGCGAAGACAGGAGCTACAGTCAGTGTCAAAGTAACCCCTGTTGATTTCTCATTCTTGTGAACATTGTCAGAATCCTGAATTACGGATTCTGCTCAGGAACCAGTGGTGGCATGGAACAGGATCATGGAGTTTGGTTTCAGTATGTGGCCGTGAGGGGAAACTGTTGGGAATGATGACAAGAGGAAATAGCCTCAAGTTGCACCAGGGGAGTTTCAGATTGGAGATCAGGAAAAATGTTTCCACGGAAAGGGTTATTGCACATTGGAATGGGCTGCCCAGGGAAGTGGTTGAGGCCCCATCCTTGGAGGGATTTAAAAGCCGGGTTGCCATAGTGCTTAGAGACATGGTTTAGTGATGGTTTTCTCAGAGTTGGGTTGATGGTTGGACTGGATGATCTGAAAGGTCCCTTCCAACCCAGACAATTCTATGATTCTACGATATGGGTAGGGTTCCTGGTGAGGTCAGACTGGAAAGACCAGAGGTGGTGTTGCAACGTTCAGGTGAAAGGGTGGAGAGCTTTGTAGTCCCATCCCTGGGCTGTGGATCCCCGTGGATGGTAGATTATGTCCTTAGTAAGGTAGAGCGCTGTGAGTACATAAGATTTGTCATCTGCTTTTTGCAGTAGCTTTCTGTAGAGTGTTGAGTGCTGTGGAAAACATTGTTCTAGATGTCTTCAAACTGGGCACCCAAAAGAAATTGTGCTGATGTTTAAAAAGTGCAATCCGACCCGAGGCAAACACGTAGCAAGGGGAATTTCAGCTTGAGTAGTTCATCTGGCAAGGTTGAAAACAACTTGAAGAAAGGTTTTATGTGACAACTGCCTGACACTGCCCTTTGTAAGCAGTGCTACAAGCAAAGACTGTAGTAATGCACTCAGAATCTTTGTCCTGAAGTAGAGTAGCTGGCTTCATTTGCTGTTCTTTGGCCCTTAGAGTCAGTTTGGTGGCTGCCTGGTTGTCAGTGCATTGTAACACACTTTCATGCCTCAAATCCTTTGGAGTTCTCTTTTTACTTAACTGCGGCAAGTTGATAAGTTCTCTTTTATTTTGAACTTCATTGGTTGCTAAATGGTGTTTCCAGCTGCTTAAGAAAATCTAATTAGGCTGAAAATTCATTAGTTGACTATGATTTAGTGTCTGTCTTTAATGTGAATACCAGTATGTTTTGCGTCAGGGTGTTCTTTCATATTTTTTGGGATGTGAATTTTGTAGGCTCCTCTCAAATTCCCTGGGGAATATCTGCCCACATTTTCATTACCAGTATAGCTGAGATCTTGGCTTGCTCATTAATTCTGTTCTAGGAGGATCAATGATTTACATGTCTTTACATGGAACCTTTAAAGGCATGTCCCTGATCTGAAAACTATTAATTTTCAAAAGTTGTTCCAAGGATATAAAGTCTTCAGCTATATTTTATGTTCTCTTAATCCTAGCCCTGATTTCAGTGAAAATATTTTTACCTTGATACTGTGTGAAGAGAGAAACGTAAAAGAGTAACTTAATAATTGACTACATCAGGAAAATGGTGAAGTGCACACAAAAGGCTGCCAAACAGAGAAAATGCTGTCAGGAAGAGTATTTATTGATCACTTTCTCAGTGTTTTGAGGGTTGGCTGCTAGAATAGCAAGTTAAAACATAAAATCAGGTAGTAGGTGTGGGCAGGTTCCTGTCTTTGATATAGTCAACTACAGGTGCTGAAGAGACACTTACCAACACTGAAGAGTCAGAAAAGTATTTTTTTTTTTTAATCTTTACACACATGACTCAAATTATTTTAAATTAAGCTATTTGAAAAAAAAAAAAAAAAGAGTAATTATTCAAGTGCCAATTCCTTGCAAGATGGCCTGCCTGCAGAGGATATGGCCTCAGCAGGGCTGTCAGCAAAGCTGCTGAATCATCCCTCATGAGTGTTCAGGGCAATGGGGGATAATTGGGTGGACTCTGACCTTCCTTTGTGTTACAGATGGGAAGATAAGTTAAGCACCTAACTAGGCATTACACATGGTTAGCTTGGTTTTTTCTCCGCTTTCTTTTCCTACCAAAAAAATTGTTTCCCGCAGGTTTGTGTTGGAGGCGGAGGTATGTTTGGGGGCATGGAGCAGATGTCACTCCCTCTGCCACACCTGTGTGCTTCTTCACATAATACTCACTTTGTGTGGCATGTCTCACCTGGGGATTCCTTTAAAAATTACCTGGTACTGATCTCCCTGTAGCTTCCACCTTCATTTCTATGCAATTTTTGGCATCTAGTGGTGGGTAGTTCATGGAGGACATCTTAAATATTCCCAGGTTCCTGGTAGTTAGGACACAGGAGTGTCCTACACAGGACACAGGAGTTTGTGTCTGGACATTAACCCTAACAAAAAGACTTTAATCACAGAATGATACGGGGCTGGAAGGGACCTCTGGGAATCATCTAGTCCAACCCTCCTCCAAAGCAGGTCCGCCCAGAGCAGGTCCCACAGAAACCTGTCCAGGTGGGGTTTGAACGTCTCCAGAGAAGGAGACTCCACCACCTCTCTGGGCAGCCTCTTCCAGGGCTCTGCCACCCTCACAGGTAAGAAGTTCCTCCTCATGTTCAGATGGAACTTCTTATGATCAAGTTTGTGCTCGTAACAGGGGCACTTGTACTATCACTGGGCACTACTGAAAAAAGTGACACTGGGTGTCCTCCTGACACCCACCCTTGAAGTATTTATAGGTGTTGATCAGATCCCCCCTCAGCCTTCTCTTCTCCAGACTAAAAAGACCCAAGTCCCTCAGCCTTTCCTCATCAGAGAGATGCTCCAGGCCCCTCATCATCTTTGTAGCCCTCTGCTGTCCCCTCTCCAGTAGTTACCTGTCCTTCTGGAACTGGGGAGCCCAGAACTGGTCCCAGTGCTCCAGATGGGCCCTCCCCGGGGCAGAGCAGAGGGGCAGGATGACCTCCCTCCACCTGCTGGTCACTCTCTTCCTGATGCCCCCCAGGATGCCATTGGCCTCCTTGGCCACAAGGGGATATTGCTGTTGTCCCCCAGGACTCCCAGGTCTCTTTCCTGAGAGCTGCTCTCCAGCAGGTCACCCCCAACCTGTGCTGGTGCAGGGGGTTATTCCTCCCCAGGTGCAGCACCCTGCACTTGCCCTGGTTGAATTTCATCAGGTTCCTCTTTGCCCAACCCTCCAGCCTGTCCAGGTCTCGCTGGATGGTGGCACAGCCTTCTGGTGTGTCAGCCCCCCCTCCCAGTTTTGTGTCATCAGCAAACTTGCTGAGGGCACATTCCATCCCATTCCTGCTCTGGTGTTTGTTATCTGATGTCAGTGATAGGAAAAGACCTGTGTTGTCTGAAGAGCTGAGAATGATATTTTTGAGTTCTTCCTGGAGGCAGGTGGAGGCAGGAGCTATTTTTAAGTTTGTGTAACCGCTTCATTGACACACTTTGAAGTTTTCAAAATGCTTATCAACCACTTTTCAAGGCCGTGGCGTGTTCCTGCCTGTTGTGGAGAGGCGGGTGTAATTTAGCCTTTTAAACCTTTTCCTGTCCTTCCCGGTGAGAGGGGGAACCAAACCCTGAAACAGCGGGATCAGAATAAGGATAAGGGGCAGGGGGGATGGGTTGGACTTAGGGGTGCTGGTCCAACTTGCAGGTCGCTGATGTTCAGCGTGGATGTGCAATTAATGCAATACGAGGAGAGGCTGAAGGAGCTGGGACTGTTCAGTATGAGGAAGAGGAGGCTGAGGGGAGACCTCATCACTCTCTACAACTACTTGAAAGGACACTGTAGAGAGGTTGGTGCTGGTCTCTTCTCACAGGAAATTAATGACAGAACGAGAGGGAATGGCTTCAAGCTCCAACAGGGTAGGTTTAGACTGAACATTAGGAAAGAATTCTTCACAGAAAGAGTGGTCGGGCATTGGAATAGGCTGCCCAGGGAGGGGGTTGAGTCCCCATCCCTGGATGTGTTTAAGAGACGATGAGATGTGGTGCTGAGGGATATGGTGTAGGGGAGGACTTTGTAGAGTAGGGTAGATGGTTGGACTCGATGATCCCAAGGGTCTCTTCCAACCTAGATGATTCTATGATTCTAATGCTCATGGACAGTCACTGGACCTGTTGGCTCTCAGGGAGGGGGCAAAGGGAACTGCACTCTCTCTCTCTGTGGGCAGCACGGGATGCTCTCATCCCACCGGTACAGACGTGCAGGCTGGAGGGCACTGGAAACTGCCTTGTCCCACACGGAGCCACACGGTGTGTGGGTTACACTGGTTTGTCCTCTGCCTGCTCAGAAGGAGTTAGGGGAGCCCGGAGGAGGTGTGGAGCGTGTCAGGGGAGTGCAATACTTCAGACGGGAATTTATTAAACAGACTTCTGCAGATATGGAAATGACAATTGAAAACATAGAGGGCAGAGATCCGTAGCCAGCTCTGTGATCCTGTTAGCCATGCACTGATGACATCTTGCTGCCAAGAGGCAGGAGACATGGAGCATGCGTCTCGGAAAGTGAAGGGCAGTGGGAGTCTGAGGAGTTGTTCTCAGGCTGCAGATGACAACGAGCCCACTCCCCTTCCCTTTCTGTGATGGGACAGAGCGTGTGACTGGGTGTCAGGGCAGCCTGGTGTCATTGGTCAGTGTAGTATCTCCCAGTTTGCTTCTTCCTCACATCTGGGAATTTGGATAACCCTGCAGCCTCTAATGCAGCGCAGCCCTGCTGCCCATCGCCTGGAAAAGCCCCATGGTGTTCATGGGTTGGTCTCTCTTCTGTGTGTGAACCTGGGGGTGAAGAGTTTCTCCTTGTTGTAGAAGTAGAGCAAGAGAGTGACTGAAATTAGCAAAACTCAGATATATTTACAAGGATGGATTTTAATCTATTTTTAATTACAACCTTGTGAAGCTTCTTTCTGCTTTACTGGCACTGGCTAAGTTTAATTTCTGAAGAGAAGCATGGTTGTCCGGAGAGGACCATATATTGTCACTCAATAGGAGCCTCTACTCCAGCCTCAAGGAAATGTCTTTGCATGCTTCGTGCACAGATGGATTCTGTATGAGTTTTCTGCCTTTTTCTGGGCCGGCAGGCAGGGCTGTGTGCTGCTGGAGCAGGCTGAGAGACTGGCTGAGCTTTGGTCTGTTCTCATCAGTTTCTCTTCTTGAACCAAAAAGAAAGCCTGATCCTCCCAAAGCACCAAATAGTTGCGAGTGGTGTTTTCTGATCAGTCTTATTTTTAACTTGCTGCCAAGCCATGGGCAAATCGATCAGATAACTGTGTAACTTGTAGGGCTGCATCTGATCCGTGTGTTGTGTTTTATTCTTCCCATCCACTTTGGACTTGGAGCTTTTTCTTCTCTGTCCTAGTTTCAGATCAACTTGGTGAGTTTTGCACTGACACATAGAAACCAGGAGAAACAAATGGACCTTGCTAATTCTAAATGCTGCCTAAATTATTAGGATTTATCTTTATAGGTGGATCCTGTGTGCTTTGTTCAGTTAAATTCAAGGAATTTATATTCTCCAGAGAATTCTAGCTTTCAGTGGTGTAACTGGTAAAAAGGTTGAGCTCTAACCCAGCCATGGCAGAGTCTACAATGTTGTTATGCCTTCCTGGGTGCTCCATCCTTTAAGCAATCTTTGCAAGGTGTTGCAGAAGGGAGATACTGGGACGCTAATGTTCGGCCCCAGCTCCACTGCTTGTTCCTGCTGCGTGACAGCGTGTGTGTCACAGATAACAGCCGCGCAGGACAGCTGCTCTGCTCTCCAGGCTGACAGATGAGCTCGCAATAAAATCAGGAGACTGCCTGGCTGAGCCAGCAAAGAGAAGGTGTCCCAAGCATAACGGCCTTAGTGTGTGCTGTGACTTCTCTTTCTCTGTGTGCATTCTGCTTTGTGGGACAGGAAAAAGATTCTTCCCGGGTGGCTGGGTAAACTTGGAAAGATAATAGTTTTTTTTTTTTTTTTTTCCTGGAGGCTGAACTTAAAACCAATTTTCTTTCTTCTTTCTGCCTCCATCCTGAGCAGTCAGTGAATCCCTACATTGTGAAGCTCTCCATCGTAGATGATGAGGCCACACTCAATGTGAGTATTTGACTTGATTCTTCTGTGCTGGTGGCGATGCTCTTTCATGCGTGGTGTTAGCGTAACGAACACAGTCATGGTGTCTGGTAGAAGGGAGGTCTAGGAACAGTGCTGCTGTAAAGAACATCAGGGTAGTGGTTTTCTGCCCTAACACTTGCACTAGGTTAGGCAGTTTAAATGGTGAGGCTACATAAAAAGCAACGTAGCGAGGAACATACTAAAGTTGATCTATTATACATTTATGAACTATTTATCCCTGTCACGTGCTGTCACATGCCAAAGAGGCACAGGATACTTTATGCCAAAGAAGATCTCATTTCCAGTGCTGTGCCATCCCATTTTACCAGTCCACAGGTCAATTCCTGTAGCTCAGTGGAAGCTTGTATTCGAGTCAAGAGTCCTGCAACTTATTTTAGGTTCTAGCTACTGCCCAAGTTTTGTACCCAGGCCTGGATAGAAAGTGGCAGTACACCATGAGCTATGTGAGGTCTGGATTTAGCAGCTGTTCTTTAGGCATGAAGTAAAACACAACCTCCATGCTAACTAAGGGTTGAGAATGATTATTCCGAGTTAATTTAATTAGCTTGACAGAAAGGGTGGTCAGTAGCTGTGGAATGGTGGAGGCTGTTTGCAAGAAGTGAGAAGGTTACTAGTGTTTATGGCCTTTATTTTGAACTTTTGGATGCTTTTCCTCTGGCAGCGGCTTTCTTCTGAAGCTCTTGCTGCTTTATTGAGGCTTCTTGAGTGAGTAAGCTCTATCTGGAGGTCCAAGGAGAGTAAATGTTCTCTGTTGAACTGAGTAATTAGATATTCAACTTTCAATTTTGGTATCTTGATTTTTGGATGATATTTTAGTTGTATCATAGCATGTCTTAATAGTTAAAACAGCTTCGGGGGAAATTCTTTATAGGGTGCTAGGTTATCTTGGGGGGAAGGAGGAGGCAGCACTGCTACATGTGTTCAGTGTGTGATTTCCTGTTTTGAGATTTGTAAAGTAAAGATTTTATTAACCCTTTTTTTCAGGGAATGGGACTTGTAATTGCCCAGGCTTTATCGGAATATAACAGGTAAAACCTAATTGTCTCTTGTTTTTCAATGTGTGATAGTTGCTATGCATTTTCACAAACCTGTTTGTTTGTTTGTTTTATGTTAAAACACTTATTTATCACCTAACAGCCTCGATGCACCTGTAGAGGCAGGGAATAGTCTTATGCTTGGAGGTACTTCGGCTCAGTTGTTGCTATCATTGCAAGTGTGAATGTGTCTGTACCAGCTGTGCTGATGTTCTTCAGGAGAGATCTTGCTGTAGGGGAAGACATCTATTGTATGGTTTTACTATCATGGATTTTACCTCTGTATGAACCTTGTGTAAAATCATAGTCCCGAATGGAAAGATAAATGATTTGCTGAGTATTTCTCTGTTAGAAAATTGATTTAACTGAAACACAATCTAAACCAAACACATGTATCCAGGACTATCTGTGTTCCAGATCAGAGCTGATTAGGGGATGTGTGTTCTTGCAAATGGTGGAAAGCATTAACTGCTTCTGAAGAAAGCCCGAAAGCCAGCAGCAGGGCTAGCACATTCCCAACCTCTGCTTCAGGAGCAAGAGCAAAACACGTTATGTGTTTTCCTGAGAAGAAATTGCTTCAGAAAAATTTGAAAACTTAAAGCAATTTCACCTGAGTGACCCAAGACTGGTTTGGTTTTTTTTGTGGAGCAGGATCCTCAAAGTGTACACAAAAATGTTTTAATTTGTTTGAAAGTCTGCTGTTATAGATAGGCAGATGGCTTGCAAAATCAGCAAATCATGTAAATGTATTTAACAGAGTAAGTTACTAGAGTAAAGAAGAACAAATCTCACCCACCCAACTTCCTTCATCCTGACAAAAGCTGTCTCAGACAGCTGTCTATTTTGCTTAGCTCCTTCTTTCACCCTTGCCAAGAAATTTAGAATTGTGTTCTTTCCATGTTGCATTGTGTGTGATCAGATTCCTGTATGAAAGACACAATAAAAGCCCATGAGCTTCGCCAGTCCATTTGAATGCCAAATGAAGTGATTTACCTTAAATCTGAGGTACCCAACCTATTTGTTGACTTCACTTACTCCAGTCCCTTCACTTATTCCAGGAATGTGGGATCAAGCAGGATCAGGAAATGAACCGTTATGGTCCTCATGGTTTCTGCTGGCCATAGGGTGATAACTCTGATTTAGTCTGTTGTGGATGATGATTGAAATGAAACTATTCCATTGTTACTGATTGTGTGTGTTCATGTTTGTTTGGTTTGTTACGGTTTTGCCACTGCAGGACAAAATTTCTTAAGTCGCTTGGTCGCTTTCCTTCAGCATTAGCCCAGACTGGGTGTATCCTCTATAACAACCCAGGCATTGTTCAATCTTACACCTTTCAGCATCCTCACTTCAACTGTACACAACTTACAAATATTTGAATACCCTTTACATCTCTTTGGGAGTTCTTGAAAAGTACTTGTGAATGTTGAAGCCTTCTCTGTCCTGTATCCTTATTCGGATAAGACTGTCTCATAGGGATTTAGATAAAATAACCCTAGTTCCATTTTCAAACCTGAAGCTTCATCCTTCTTCCTTTTTTTGATCAGGCAATACAAAGATAAGGAAGAGGAGCACCAGAGTGGTTTCCTTTCAGCCCTAACTAATATGGTAAGCAAGGAAACAGTTTTTCTATTTTTAAAATAAGTATCTTCATGGAAGTTCAGCAGGAGGGTGTTTCCAAAAACTGTGAGTTTGAAGTGTGGGTTCTGGAGGAGGAGATGCATTAATCCAATCCAAACCAAATGCAACTGAAATGGTTGTATTCTGAGGAGCGTGGTGTTGTTTGGATGGAAAAGCCCTTTCAGAGGATGAGATCTTAATTCTGGCGTTGATAATAGAACTTATTTTCCTTCATCTTCTTCATTCAAGTTGACTTCATTTTAGAAATCACAATTACTTGCTAGATACTTTTAAACAGCTACTTATTTTTAAAAGCTGATGTAGCCTAAAGCAGAAGCTGGATGTTTTTGTGGTGAAGTCTGGTCTGTCACTAGCTTTAGAGGTCTGTTTCTTTACTGTCTTAGGCCTGGGTGCACATAGCTATGAAATCAGCGTGGATTCTGCAACAGGCAGTGTCTGCATGTTCGGAGGGGAACCCTCTAAAGGCAATTGTTCTCCTTATTCAGTTTGGCTCTGCTTTAGTCTGAGATTTAATTGTAGTCTGAGATCTAATTGACAGGAAGATTTCCTCTAAGTAAGGATGGTTGATAGTGTTGCCAGGTGTCTGTCTGGAGTGACACGGGTAAAACTGCTACTGTTTTGGGACAAGCAGGTAGGACATTACCTCTGCTGCCTTCTGACAGAATCACAGACTAACTCATTCAAGATTAATCAGGGATTCAAGATACAGTCCTTTTTTTCATCTTTTGTGATTTGACAGGTGAAATGTTGGTCAGTGGCAGTAGTGCAAAATAAAATGTGTTTGTAGATGGTCATCCTGTTTCCCATTTGTGTATTACTAGTCTTAGAAAGCAAGTTGCAGGTGTGCCTTGGATGAGAACACCTCTCCCAGGGCGCTTCCGATTTCGTTAAATCCATGTCTTCTCTCTTGTCTAACAGCTTTCATAAATTCCTCCTATGCAATACTCTTTCTTTCCATAGGTGGGCAGCATGTTCATAGCAGATGCTGATGAGAAGATCTCGGTCCAGTAAGTGCCCAGATGTTAGTTACACAATGAATGGCAACTCACCACACTCAACATGGTCCGCTCCGTCTCGGAGCTGTATTGACATAGCAAAGCAAACCGGAGAGACGAGTTCTCCTGTAACTGAAGTGGTTCCTCACCCCTGCAAACAATGGATTCTCACTTAAGTGAGAAGGGTGCAGCAGGAGGACCTACAGCTGAATTGCTTGTAATGAAGTGTATAAAAAAAAATAATCCAAAAACCAAACACAAAACAAAACAACAAACCCTGTGTTTTTGATAAGGCTTTTTTAACATATGTTGGAGGTGGCAGATGGGAAGTGATGGTTCAGGCACTCTTGTTCCCAACAAAATGTTTTCTAAATCAAGGGGGCAGGTGATAAATATGAGGGTTTATGGTGCTTGTAGGAACCTCTGCCATTAAAAGAAAGGACTTTAAAGGGAAAACACTCTTTGAGCAATGAGGGAAACCTTCAGTAGGAGGGGAACAAACTAGTTTAGATGGTAGTTGAGCTCTAAAAATAGCCATTTTTATGGATTGCTAAGTACTACCAATAATCGGAAGAATAACTGGATTGCAGAGGCAGAGTTTTATATAGATAAAAAAATGTTTTCTTCTCTTATATGGGCCATGCTTCTGAAAAAACTTGCTCTTAAGATTCTCATCTAGTGTTAGCCCTTAACTAACTGTGCTTTTGTCTGTATCCTTTCCACAGAACGAATGAAGCGATCCTTCTGGCCCTCTATGAAGCTGTTCACTTAAACCGGAATTTCATCACGGTTCTGGCACAAGTGAGTTTCAGTGTGTTGTTTGTCCTTTTCTTTGTAATAGATGTCTTTGAAATTAGAGAGTTGGAAATGGAATTGGTGAAAAGATTTCTTTATTTCCACTGCATACTTGTCATAGGTGTGATGAGCATGAAAGATCAGAAGCAGGCCAGGGCCTAGGTTTATTATACTTTAGGAAATGCTTCCTGCCTTGCCAGAAAATGAGTAAAGCTTTGAGGACACAGCTCATGTTGGAATAAGCCATTTTTCTCACTGAATGGGAAGAACTGCATGGTGTGCCTTCTGTGCCATATTGATACAGCCTTTATGGGGAGGATGGGGTGAGTAGACTGGTACGGAGAAGGTTGCTGCAGCTATCAGAACAATTCATGCTCGTGTTAAGGTAGAGTTGAGGGTAAGAGGATGATCTGGCTCCATAGCTGGATGAGTTGTCCTATCTGGGTGTACACAGACTGCATGTTGTTATCTGTTTGGGTATCCTTCACTTGGGGACTAATGGATGTGTGACAACTGGAGAATAAGTGGAGAATAAGTCTGATGAGGAGAGGCTGAGGGAGCTGGGGGGGTTCAGCCTGGAGAAAAGGAGGCTGAGGGGAGACCTTCTCACTCTCTCCAACTCCCTGAAAGGAGGGGGTAGCCAGGGGGGGTGGGTCTCTTCTCCCAGGTCCCAGGCCATGGGACAAGAGGAAACGGCCTCAAGTTGCACCAGGGGAGGTTCAGATTGGAGATTAGGAACAATTTTTTCATGGAAAGGGTTCTTAAGCCTTGGAATGGGCTGCCCAGGGCAGTGGTTGAGGCCCCCTCCCTGGAGGGATTTAAAAGCTGGGTTGCCATAGTGCTTAGAGACATGGTTTAGTGATGGTTTTTATCAGAGTTAGGTTGATGGTTGGACTCAATGATCTGAAAGGTCCCTTCCAACCTGACAATTCTGTGATTCTGTGACTGTTTCAAATATTTTATGTTCAGATGCCTTGGAGAGCCTAACCCCTTTTGGTTGGGAGACTGTTGCTGAAGCATAGCACTCCTCCTTGTGCTGTTTATGGTGAAGAAACAGCTATGACAGCCTTCTGAGAAGCAGTTGGCTGCTCCATACCTCTGGTCACAAACCTCTGGATACTTTTCTAGACACTGTGTGAGTTTGCAAAGGTGATTATTGCTGGGAGACAGATAACGAGTCTATCTGATGCAGTGATTGTGCTGTGGCTGGCTGGAAGGATAGCCTGATGTGCTTAGGAAAACCTTCAGGTTTAGGCTTTTAATTTTGGTTTGTAAGTACTGCTGGTAATCTGTGAGAAAAATGACATCAACAAAACAGTTAACACCTTTTCCCATTTACTTCAGGTCCTCAGAGTGCAGCCACACATCACAGGCTAGATACCTGGTGTGACCGAGGAGACCTTTGGGGACTCTTGACAGTAGTGGTGATAGAAGAGGTCTGATAGGCAGATCTACTGCCTCTGATAAAGCTTCTGTTCCATGGGCAGCTAATGTGCTGATGTTTCCTGCCTCTCTTTTCCCAAGTTATTGATTCCTACCACTTGTGAGAGATTTCTGCTCTTTCCGTTCTAACTGGGACCTTTCTGTGGCCAAGGTGTCCCTGAAGGAAGAGAGGCCTTTCGCAGAGAAAAAGAGTAGGGCAGGAAAAGAATAGCTAGAGTAGATGCTCTTAAATTAAAAGGATAAACTAGTTGTTTGTGAAAGTGATAGCTGAAGCAGGGGCTGATCAGTGGATTTAATTGGAGGCCTGATGTTCTTGGGTGGATTGTCTTATCCTTCATTTAAGAGAGGGCAAGGTAGGTCCTTTGGAAAAACCTCATAAAAGCTGATGAATCCTCTTGTATAAGCTGGTGTCCATTGCTAAGGACTGCATGAGTGACTGCCTGCTGCTGTGTGGGCACAGAGGAAGAGCAGGGGATCCAGTTGTGTTGATGCCTGAAGTGTTAAGGTCTTGGAGTACTTACCATGTTGTTGGCCCTCAGGTTTTGCTGCTAGGTGGCACTATTATCTCTCAACTGATGGCTGGTGTTTGGGGAAAAGAAACGTAAACACCAGAGCAAAATCTATGGAAGCAAACCTGTTTTATGTAAGATTTTCCATGAAAAATTGTATTTTAAAGTTTAGATTGGTACCTGTAATTACTTCAAATTCTCTTTGAATTGTAGTACATGTGGCGGTGCTTCCCATATGATACATGCATTTATAGTCACTCATAAAGTGAGATATTTAAAGACGCTGTGGAGCATAGCCACTTGTGAGAAATCCTACATCAAATCAGCAGTTCTGTATCCCTTTCTTGTATTTTGAAATTGTGATGATATATTAAGGCGGGTGATACATTTATGTCAAACTTGGCCTATGAAATGGACATTTTGCTTGGCAGCTGGACTTAAAATAGCATGGCAGATTGCCTACAGCCTCACCAGCGTGGTTAGATCCGGAAGCTTACAAAGAGTAAAGCCAAAGCAGTAATTAGGCAGGCAACTATTAGCAAAGATGAAATGGGGAAAGTAACCAACTGATGGAAGCTGAGAGGATCGATAATGATAGTGTTATTTATATTATGCGCTCTTTTCCTGCAGTGCCTGGGCTTTATAGTGAGACAGGAAAGTAATAAATTGCCATCATCTTTGAATATGAGCAGGTGGAGGGTAGGAGTGAAGAGAATTTGCTTTTAGGAAGAGAAATAAAAGGGTCTTGGAGGAAGACTTCGGCTGTTTTGGGGGGAATAGGAAGCTATAAACAGTGTAGGCTGCTGCATACCTTTGCCCATCCATTCTACTCTGGGGAAGGGTATGTTACCTGTCTGCTGGGGAAAGCCACCACTTCTTGATGTATTTTTATGTTTTGTGGAGTAAAGGAATTGATGTACAATTTGGCACGGAATTGTTGGAGCTGGAAGGGACCTCTAGAGATCCTCCAGTCCAACTCCCCTGCCAAAGCAGGGTTGCCCAGAGCACATCACTCAGGGCTGCATCCAGGCGGGGCTTGAAGATCTCCAGAGAAGGGGACTCCACACCCTCCCTGGGCAGCCTCTGCCAGGGCTCTGCCACCCTCACCCCAAAGAAGTTCTTCCTCACATTGGAGTGGAACTTCCCATGGTCCAGCTTGTGCCCGTTGCCCCTCGTCCTGTCCCTGGGAACCACTGGAAAGAGTCCGGCTCCATCCTCCTCCAACCCCCCCTTTAGAGACTTGTCAGCATTCATAAGGTCTCCCCTCAGCCTTCTCTTCTCCAGGCTGAAGAGTCCCAGCTCTCTCAGCCTTTCCTCATCAGGGAGATGCTCCAATCCCTCCATCAGCTCTGTTGCCCTACGCTGGACTCTCTCCAGCAGTTCCCTGTCTCTCTTGAACTGGGGAGCCCAGAACTGGACGCAGGATTCCAGCTGTGGCCTCCCCAGTGGGGAGCAGAGGGGGAGAATGACCTCCCTGGACCTCCTGGCCCCACTCTTCCCTACGCAGCCCAGGATTCCATTGTCCCTCTTGGCCCCAAGGGCCCATTGCTGGCTCCTGGAGAGTTTACTGTCCACCAGGACCCCCAGATCCTTCTCCTCAGAAGTGCCTTCCAGCAGGTCCACCCCTAACCTCTATTGGTGCCTGGGGTTGTTCCTCCCCAGGTGCAGGACCCTACACTTGCCCTTGTTGAACCTCATGAGGTTCTTCTCTGCCCAGCTCTCCAGCCTGTCCAGGTCACTCTGGATGGTGGCACAGCCCTCTGGAGTGTCAGCCAGCCCTCCCAGCTTGGTATCATCAGAGAACTTGCTGAGGATACACTCTGTTCCCTTGTCCGGGACATTGATGAGTAGGTTGAACAAGACTGAACGAAGTATTGACCCCTGGGGGACACCACTGGTTACAGGCCTCCAACTCGACCCTGCTTCATTTATTACAACCCTCTGAGTTCTGTCACACAACCAGCTCTCAGTCCACCTCACTATCCCCTTGTCTAGCCCACACTTCCTTCATTTTCTAATGAGGATGTTATGGGAGACAGTGTCAAAAGCCTCGCTGAAGTCAAGGTAGATGACATCTGCTGCTCTCCTCTCATCCACCCAGTGAGTTATACCATCATAGAAGTCTATCAGATTGGTGAAGCATGGTTTAATTGTTAGATGTCAAAGGTCAGGAAGCATAACCTTGCTTTTTAGAAGAGAGGTTGAAGTTTCTTGAGTCTTCATTAGTCATGTCTATCGTGCGAGAGCGTGGAACAGTGCAAGCAGCCATCTGTATTGGTGTGTATGACTAGTGCCTCGGGAAGCTACTGACCCCTGTATGTCTGGGTGTTTGTGTTTTCTGCTAGAGCCATCCTGAAATGGGGCTGATGACAACACCAACAAGCCCAATTCCAACGACGCCTGTCACTCCACTCGGAACCACCCCGCCTTCTTCAGATGGTAAGAAATGTAATGTTCTCCTGGGGAAAAACAATTAAAAACTGTAAAATAACTAGCAAAGCATTTTGTCAAGATGGCAACTAATGAGGTCTGCCTGGAGCAGATGTAACCTGGTGGTCTCTTCCTGGGGTGATTTGCCTTAATAAACACGAGCAAGATTCTTTGATTCAAATTTATTTCTGTTTTGCCTTGTGTATTGCTCAATGAAATTATGCTGATATTCCTTCTGAAAACTAGATACACCCAGCCCATTAGTTATTCTGTGTAGGCTTTTACTTATGAATATTTCTAGTGTCAGGTTCTTTGCCTGGGATTATCTGTTATTGGAACAGATTTACAGAGAATCTCAGTGGATTCCTGCTTGTCATAAGTGTACTTGTCCCCAGCTTTGAATTAATTGGGATTTGAATCCAGCCTGGGTGGGGAGGTATTCCTCCCTCTTGTTGCCTTTTCTGTGACAGGCTTTGTAAATCACTGCTTGCCCTGGCATCTTTCTTCTATGTGAGATGTTACGTGTCCACATAAATAGCTTTGAAATCATCTAAAATAAGACCCTTTTTGTTTAAGGTATAGATATAGTCTAGTTTAAGAGAAGAAATTAAATGGCTGTTGTCATATGCTTTAATGGCATCCTCTACATCTGAAGAAAGTGTTTAATGAAGGAACAGAATCAGTTTGAATAGAGAGCACAGTTTGGAAATATTTCTGGGGGAAAGCAGCCTCAGTTATAGCAGCTATTCAGGTCATTTGATATCCTAGTTAAGGATCATCCTCCTTGTGGATGAATTCTATCTGGTTACCATGGATATCAAAAGCTTCAGTTAAAAAGCCCACTACGTCTCGAGTCTTCCTGTGCCTATAACATAAAATGTAGAGGGACGGGCATTTTGTGGGCTTCTGTTCAATGTGTTTGTTGCAAATGTAACCACCCACACACCATATTATACAACTGACAGAATTTATGCTTACCTACATCTAAAGCTTGCTTGAACTCTCTTTTTTTTTTTTTTTCATAATTTACCAACAAGCAAAAGGAAAACAAAAAACTCCATCCTGCTTTCAAGCAAAGGCAGTGATCTTGTGAAGCTTGAGGCTTCTTCCTGCTTTTAAGGTTACTAGGTTTAAGGAGAGGAACTGATCTTAATGTGTAGTAATTACATTGGAAGGATTCTTTATTTCTATTTGCCGTCACCTTGCTGAGCCCTACTCTCAGTGATAATTTCTTTTTTTGAGGACCTCCGCTTTGTCTAGTTTGGTGCTTTTAGTATGCTGGTATTTTAAAGGTATGTCAGAATTTTCCTCATTTTCTACTGTCTTGCAACTCAGCTTTAAAATTTGCCTATGGCTGAAAGTTAGCAAGAGGCTTTTTGGCTTTGGAATGAAAAGATTGCTTTCTTCTTTTTCCCGCTTTTAAAAAAATGTGTAGTTGAGCTATTTTCAAATTACAGCAACATGTAGAAATCCATCTATGGGTTTCAGGCGCTTTTTTTATGCTGACTGGGATTAAAAATGGGTTCATATTCTGGTTGGAAATTTCTCTGGCTGTTAGCCTATAGTGTGAATTAAGACCTTTTAAAGTTTCAAACTGTGTGTTAAATAAATCAAGGTCTGTAGCGTGAACCAGGATAAGCAGTGATGTGTTCTTCAGAGTGATTTCTTCTTCTTTTTTTTTTAAAAATGAGACTTTTTGCTAGAAACTGTTGATCCATAATATGTAAATCAAGGGTGCCTGTCACCATAGTTATCTAAATGTCAGTTTGCTTACTGTTGTTAAATATTCATTCACTGCGTTCATCGTAACAGCTCCAGAAGGACCCACTGGGGATATAAATACATTTTTCAGACTTTTAGCTAAATCTTTGAGCTATTCATAATATTGGGGGTGAAAAAGCTTCCAGTCTCATTGCCTAGACTTTGCCAACAGACTGGGCATGTTAGCAGTGTGTCAGGAGCCCCCGAGCTTGAAGATTGAATGGACTAAAACAGCTCACGCTTGGGGACGTGCAGCCTTTAGAAGCTGAAAACCCCATTATCATTTCTTTGATGCGATTCAAACAGCAAGATTACATTGGTCTATTTGGCCTGTTGTTTCCAAGGGCTACAATTTTGTATTCAAGGTGATGGTATAATCCTGAGCTCCGTGAGAACCTCTGCTGTGCTCTGGGTTGCTCAGTGCTTGGTTTAAAGAATCTTGCATTTTACTGTTGGCTCTTCTCCTTCACCCTTCTGTGCCTGTGCTCGCCCCTGTTCCAGGGCTAAATAAGCCTCATTACAAGGTTATGAGATGTTAATCTTGAGTTTTGAAAGGTGGTGTTTGTTAAAGCAGATTTTCCTCTGAACCAAAATACAATTGCCTACAGGATCCAGTCACTCCCCCTCAGAGCTCCAAACCTAGCCATCCAGAAATCAGGTGTGAACCATTCCTCACTACTTGCAAGCTCCAGTCTCATCATAAACACCTTTTTCTTTCCTCAAGAGGTAGAAAAGCCTTGAGCATTCCTGAGGATAGATGGAAAAAAGACAATACAGTTCTTAAGATGCATGTCTTAGTGGTCTGTAGATCTGTTTCCACTACAGAGGGAGCCCAATCTTTAGCTGTCTTTATAGCTTGAGAAGAAAGAGAGCCTTCTGGCAATCACAATTCAAGACACCTATGACCTCCTGCATGTGAAAACCTGTGAGTTTGAGCTCTCAGGCAGCCAGAACAGTAATCTTATTGTCATGTCAGGTCAGGCACGCAGAGCTGAAAAAGATGCCCTTGATTCCTTGATTCTAGTGCCTTGTGCTTGCAGGTGCATCATCATAGAATCCCTTCAATTTATCAAACTCTGTCTTAATTTATTAATTTTTTTCCTAATAATTCCTGTTGGGAGGCAGTTTCAGCATCCTGTTCCTTGGTTAGAAATCTTGAACTCTCCAAACTTCATTTCTTGTCAGTTTATACCCATTTATTATTATGTTAACCTTACTTTGGAACACAGCCCTTTGATCTGTTGGGTCACTCACCTCTTTGTTTTGCTGTTTCGTAAGAAAGGCACTCTCTTCCTCTGACCAACTACTAGGCTTTCTCTAAACTTGTTCATACTCTTTGAACTTGGGGTCAGCCTAATTGTGCAGTGTTTGAGACAAGGTCTCCCCAGCACCTTGTGCAGGGTGTTTCTGTGTTCCTGTCTCTGCTGGTAGGGCATTTCTGGATGTGTTGTAGGACCATGCTCTCCAGTGCTTCGTGTTCGTACCTCGTCGTACCGTGATCTGGTATTGTACCGTGGTACCACGGTGTTTTGTTTCCAGCTGAGGAGCTCGCAGCTTGCTGTGGAAATAAATCCCTGAATTCCATGACCTGATGGCTTGTGTTGTTGAATTTCATCTTGGTTTGATTATCTGATTCTTGTTTTTATCCTGTTCTTTGTGCCCAGTCTGATATTTCTCTGCGTTTACACATCTCAATTCTCTGCCATCAGTTAATTCATAAGGAAGAAACTGTTTCTTGTGCCCAGGTCGCTTACTGAAAAGAAAACCATTCTCTAACCTGACAACTAAGGAATTGAGGTAGTAACTTCTTCCCAGACTAATAATTTCTCCATTTGCCAGATCTTTAATATACTTTGAATTTCTGTATTGATTCCCACCTATCTGCTTCATTCTTAATTTTTTATACAGAACTGTATTAAATGCTTTATTGAAGTTCCTCCTAGACTAGATCCATCTGTTTGGTTTTGTCTGAGCTAATTTATGGTAAATGATATCAGGCTTATCTGGCAGGATCTGCAGGTAAATGCATGCTGTGTTTTTCCCACTTATCTTTTTTCCCCTGTCAATATTTCTCGTAAAGCCTTTCTGAATGAGAAGGCTGAGAATGGCCCTTGCGGACGGTCGTCAGTAAAAACATGGCTCAGTCACATGGTTTGTCAGCTCATAAACCCAGTGGTTCAGATGGTACATGGGGAGTGAGGAGGAGGGATGTTGTGCAATTAGGTGAGTAATTGAGATAGCTTCTTGTAAAGTCTGAGACAGATGATGTCCGGTGTTAAGGTGTTAAAAGTACAGCTGGTGGTAAAAAGGAGTGTATCCGAGAGAAATGCCAATGAACTGCTGTTCTGCCACAGGTATGGAAAGCACATTTCTGCTCCCCGCTGTGTTGTGATTTCTCTAGCACAAGCGATGATTGCTTCTGCTTCTTGATTTTTATAAAGCTGCTCTTCCTACCTCTCTTTCCTACCATTGTGATCATGCGGTAATTGTTACGTTACTGTCTCCTGTGTTGCTCCTGCAAGAGACGCTGTTGTTGGGAGGGAAGAATGGAATTGATGTGGACCTTTTGGAACTGAAATGCCAAAATTGCTGAAACTGAGAAGGGTGTTTGCTGGGCGTGTTTCTTTCCAAACAGAGAATGTTAGCTGTGTTGGTTGCAGGAATTAATTGGGGATCGGTGAGAATATCTTGAGCTCCCTAGGCTGAGAATGTTGATGAGTGTTAAACCAGCAGGCTGAGAGCCTTTGAAAGGGGAGAAGGACAAAGAATATCACTTTGCTGGGTACATAGAGCAGGAGAAATGGTCTCTGGGGGATCTGTACCAATCTCCAGAACAAAATCTTTGCTGGGTGGTCATGAGAGGAGGTCGGGTGGCCCTGCAAACAAGCTGCTCCTATCCCAGATTTGTGAATCTGTGACTTGGTTCTCTGTATAGTTATCTCTTGTATTGGTGGAGGGTAAACCTGTGTTATCTGCTTTGTTCCAGTTATAAGCTCTGCAGAGCTGCCTTTGGATGCTGATGTGCAAACTAGCAACCTGCTGATAACCTTCTTGAAGTACAGCTCGATTGTGATGCAGGACACAAAAGGTAAATAAATTCTATTGATGCAGCTGTGGATGCAGCAAGCAGTGCTTCTTGAAGTCAGGAGGGCGTAAGAACACGTCTAGTGACTCCAGAAATAGAAGTTAACTGATGTCCCTTTAGAGGACTGAAGATTCCACCTTTTGAGAAAATGAAATGATTTCTTATTGCAAGATAAGAGTTATGAGACTAGGAGAGACCTGATGCTGGCAGAAAAGAAGTCAAATATGGAAAGAATGTAATAATAATAATAGTACCTAATAACCAAGCCTGTCCCTGTGTGTGAGCATATCTGATTCCCAACTGTCTGTCAGAGACAGGAGGTCATGTCCCAGAGAACTGTATTTTTAAGAACATTTAGAAGCTGACAGAAGAGGCAAGGCTCAGGATTAGGAGGAAATATTTCCTTTGGTACTTGCTGATTAAACAGGCAGCTCTTTAATTATAAAGAGGACAGCAGTAACTTACACTATACTGGCAGTAATTTGCTTGAGAAGATATATTTCCATATTGTGCTTTTTGTTTCTCCTGCTAGTTTTGTGGAGGTTAATTTCACCCTGCTGGAGTTGAAATATTGCTTCATCTCCTGCTCAAGGTACCCACGGGTGCTGTTTTGCCCACTGGTTGTATGGGCAGGGCTTTAGTGTGAAGGTAACAAGTGATCTTTGTACTGTTATTTCAGCCTATTACCGACTTTTTGCTGTTAAGTTAGATATAAAAACTGAATAAAAACAGGAAGACAGCTGCAGAGCTATGATACGTTGATTATTGACCTTCACAAATGCTTGGCACTGAATAAGAGAGCAGGCAGGAGAGTTTCCTTGTACTTACTAGCTTGCAGTGAAGTTCTACCTGCCTGTCTTGTTCTTATTCAGTATGCAAGCTAGTTGAGGAAAAAGTGAATAATTGAAATTAGGACCAAAAGGGACTTCATGAAAATACCTAGTGCACCTTTGAAAACCAAGGCAGAATCAGGTTTACCTGTATCTTTTCTCAGAGATGTTGCTAACAGCTTGAATGAAGACACTCTGAGAATGGAGCATCATTTTTAGACTATCCATGCCTGTGTTTAACTGCCCTTATTATTAGAAAGCTTCACGTGCTTCCTAAATTCTTTGTTGTGATTTAAATGAATTACTAGTTATCTTCTCCAAAATAGATATTGAGAATGGATTATTTCTTTCTTCTTTGTGTCAGCCCATATTTGAAGTCTGCTTTCATGTTTCCTCTTGCTTTTGTCTTTAAGCTAAACCACATCAGTCTTTGCTCAGTCATTTCTTATAAATTACACACGTGAGGAGGCCTTACCAGTCCCGTTTGCTTTTCTCAGGGTCTCTCTTGCTGATCCAAGTCTCTGATGGAACGATTTTATGTTTTTCAAATTAACTTCTGCACTTATTAGTCACTGTAATATGGGAAGTCTGCACAGGGCCTCGGGAACTGCCAACCTGGGTTAGTTTCAGATGGAGTGAAATACGATAGAGGGGATTCCTTACTAATCAAGCCAGTGAGAGCTGAGTTTATTCTGGCATAAGACAGGAGTTGATGTTTCTTTCTTGACTTTGGTTCTAACTTGTATAACGTTTGAAATGTGCGTGGCTGATAGACTTATCACCTTGCTGCCATGGTAGTATGTGGCAATGAGCTCCACTGACTCGCGGTTTAGGTGTGCCTTCCAAACCAGTGCTTATTAATTCTAGTGGGTATATTCCTGTCCTTAGATTTTGATGACAGATGGGACCCTGCCTAACTCTTTTTCTTCTTGTGTAAGACCAAGCGTGTGACACCAATAGAGCAACAAGAGAAGAAGAATGAATAGCTCTAATTTACTCCGTGTGTGAGGCAGGTGGGAACACTGAGAGGGGAGGCTGGTTTGTTCCCCATCCAGGATCAGAGAGTTGTTTTGGTCCTGTCCCAGAGAGCATAATTTAGTAGATTGTGTTTGCTAGATCCCCCTCTTGTGTTCTCTCTTGTGTCAGTCAGAAGCAGCTGCCGTGGGAGAAACAAATACTCTGCACCATTTTATCCCATGTATAAAATAGAGTTTGTGCTGATACACCTCCCCACAGGACGTGGTCTGCTTTGTTCTTCTAATGAAGGATGCTGTGAGAGTGTGAAATGTCTGTGTGAGTAACTGTGTGTGTAGCTGCCCCATAACTGCTGGAAATGGCAATGATGTTCACAACATATTGGCTGAAAGCAGAGTATTTGGTGTGAAACAGGAGCCTCTACAGCATGCTCCCCAGAGAGGGAAGTGGTAGCAGCACCTACAAAAATACACTGGGAGCCCTTACAATAGGAAAATAACAAGGCTGCAGTGTATCAGAGCTCTTTGAGGCCACTTCTCCTGCTTTGCTTGCGTAGAAAACTTCTCACTTAAACATTTTAGCTGAGGTAAGGAGACATAGAAGAGACTTTTAACTCTCCCATTCCAAAATTCCTCTTCATCTTAGTTAGTGCAGCAAGATGAAATCAGTACACTTCAGGGCACATCTTGTTAGTAAATATCTGTCCCTCAGCAGCACAGAAAAGAAAACAAAAGAGGCATCAAAGTAGACAGAACAGTTAGCTAAGCCCATTCTCTCTATTGTTGCATATTACCGCATACACACTAAGTAGCAGAGTGCTTGTAAAGTGATCTGCAAAGATGCAAGGAGTCTGTCTGATGCCATCCTCTCATTTTGATGAAAGTGGTCTGACTGTTTCAAATTTCCCTCTCCTCCAAGTGTGACTCTAAGGCAGGTGCCTGGGATGGCATGTGTAGTAGTCTTCTGCACTAGAGAAGCTGGTGGACGTCTCAGGAATCTGCAGATTTAAGCATCCTCAGAATTTAGTTAGAGGTGTGTCATTGGGATTGTTTTTTAGTTTGTTTGTGGGTTTGGTGGTGTGTGGTGTGAGTGGTTTGTTTTTTAGAACAAAGATTTTTAAAACGAGCTTGACTGAACAATGCTTTGAACAACATGGTTTTAGCTGGCCCTGCTTTGAGCAAGGATTGGACCAGAGGCTTCTTCCATCCTAAGTTACTTTATCACTGTATGTATCTTGGGGTTTTTGGTATTTCAAGGTTAAAATTGAGAGAGAAGAGGTTTCAATAATCTAAATAAAAATTGCGTGCTTCTGCCTTAGTCCCTCTCTATTTGTGAGGCTTCCAGCCCTCCAGTTGTCACTCAGGGCAAAAACTGCTTGAAGTTGTAAGATGAATAACAAGCAGTGGCACCTGACTGGGGTGGAAGCCCTTCTTTTGTGGCTTTGCACAGAGCAGAGTGGGTCGTGTCTCTCAGTATTGGCATTAAAATTTAGGACTTTGAGTGTAATGTCGGGGTTCATTCTGCTGCATTGTGCCGTGCCTCTACCAAAGATTTGCTGCTTGTTTTGTAACCTACAGCAAAGGTGATCTTTTTCTTTCCATCTTGTTTAAGAGAGGGAAAAGTGCATCTCTGCAGTAACAGAAAGACAGGGACTGATCGCAGTATTTATTCATCTATATCAATAGGCTGCCCAGGGAGGGGGTTGAGTCCCCATCCCTGGATGTGTTGAAGAGACGATTAGATGTGGTGCTGAGGGATATGGTGTAGGGGAGGACTTTGTAGAGTAGAGTAGATGGTTGGACTCGATGATCCCAAGGGTCTCTTCCAACCTAGACGATTCTATGATTCTATGTATATACCTATATCTATATCCTGACCCCAGTAGACTATCTGTGGAAGTGAAACAGAAGCTCCACTGATAGTTACAGTGCTGTTAGAGGTTCAAATCACAAACCTGGCTGTTGGTGCAGACTGGTGACAAATTGGTGGGATTTAGTGGTCAGGCTGGAGAGTGTGTGCTTAATGAGAACAGCAAGACTACAGGCTATCATGGAGGAAGTAGGAGTTTGAAGAATAATCTCCAAGGCTGGGCTTTTCTCTTTCAGTGACAGCAAGAGAGTGACAGCAACCTCACTCTTCGGCATTGCTAGACTTGTGTGGCTCATGGAAAACTTGGTTTTTTTCTTTTTTGCAGATGAGCACCGGCTACACAGTGGCAAGCTGTGTCTGATTATCCTGACGTGCATAGCAGAGGTAGGTTTCTTGTATGACACTGTTCAGCAGATGGTGTGTTAGAAGACTCTATCTGCATGCACATCCCCTGCCTCCTACTGAGGAGGAGCTGACGATCCACGGTGGTACTGAGCAGAGGACCTCAGGCACTTAATGTCTGGCTAATAAACCTGATGCAGTACCATCAAAACTGACTTGAACATTGGGTTATCTTATTTGGGTTAGCCAACTCCCAATTCAAAAGGAAGGAAGAGAGAAAAGAGTGGACCTTAGCCTTTTCTCTCTTAGGTGTTGAGTGACCTTGCGGTGTTGCTTTTAGATGAGTAATGTGCTAATGGCTTTCAGCTCTGTACTGTTCACGGTAAACGTGGGCGATGCCATATCCCTTCTGCCTAAGAAGGATATGACTTTGAAAGCAAACCTCATGGTTGTAGGTCTCTCCAAGCAAGGCAAGTAGGAAATCTGGTAGCATGGGGAGAAAGCAGTATCACAGAGCTAAGTCAGCAGTCCTGGCTGATTGTGGTCCTGTCTCGTGGGAATTATAATGGCTTGATTGATGTCCTGAATGGTGATTCAGTTTGCGTGGCATTTGCATTTTGCTTGCTTGCAAGTAAAGACCTTTCATTCTTAACAAATAATAAAAAGCAGCGATGTTGATAGCCAGTGTAAGGATTCTGAAGTAATATTTCTTCAGGGTGCTGCCTGGAAGCTAATCATCTGCATTTCGAATATTTATAATTAAACATCTTTGGCACTTGAGTTCTTCAGGTGGATGCACAGATAACACAAGATAAGAAATTGTGTTTCCACGTAGCAAAGGCATGTTTTGGCTCTGATATTAAATGGAAGGGTATTTATTACCCAACCTGGCTGTGTGTTATCTAGAGGAATGACTTTGATTTAGAGCTGGTCTTGCAATGAGCTTTGTCTGAGGCTTGGGCCAGCTGATAAACCTACTGGCTGGTACTGCAGTAACTTCTGGCATGATCAAAACACCAACATAAACCTTTGTCCACACAGTCACGGGAATGTGTGACTTGAGAAGTGGAACTGGAATCAGCAGGGGTTTACTTCTGCATGACTGGAGACATGGGTGGGGGCAAGAGGAGGTGACAGGTGGCTTTCTACCCTTATAGCTGTATTGTTGGGGGTTTTACACTGAAACACATGTGATTTGAGAGTCAAATGGAAGGTGATGGGGCCTTCATTGGCTATTCATATCTCCTCCCTTTTCTTGCCCTTTTCATAGGATCAGTATGCTAATGCTTTTCTCCATGATGACAACATGAATTTTCGAGTAAACCTACACAGGATGGTGAGTCTTTTCCTCCAAGTGGTCCTTTTTTTCTCTTTGGGGTGAGAACACAGAGGATTTGAGTCCTTGTATGTTTGAAAACTGTGTCACAGACATCTAACCTAGATTGCTAAGGCATGTAGAAATAGTGTGAGAAATGCAGTAGTTGGGGAATGATTTTGAAATAGCTCTCAGAATGTCTCACTCTTTCAAAGAACAAAGAGCTGGTTGCCCTGTTGGTTAATTCAGAGGCCTGTGTAGCTGGGGAGGAGCTGTGTATTATGTGGTCTCTGAGGAAATCAGTGGCAGAGAGAAGGTTCTGCCTTAATCTTCAGCAAGCGTTACCCCTCGATATATTAATAGCCAGCTGGAGTTAAACTAAGTGCTCTAATTTGGCTGATGCTTCATCTTGGCTGGGGTCACTCTTCAAGAAGGAAAGTATTTTTTCCAGAGCTTTTTCCTGTAAGTGTCTGTGGAAGAAGTGTCCTTACCTGGCTCCTGCAGCTCTGTAGGTACACGTAACTTCAATGGTTATCCTAACTTGATGCATTCTGTCTTTGTGACGCGGGCAAGTTCCACCTCATCTGACAGTGCAGCAGCACTTCAAAGTGTCACTGGTCCAGGACAGAAGCAAACACTTTATAGCGAGCATCCTGCAAGGAGGCTTGTCATTCCCACTTAAAGACAAACTTGCCATTCAATTCACCTTTCTGATCTGTTACAATAAAGACCAAGGCCATTTAATACTGTTAACAATGCAGATTGGACTTCTGGGTCAGGAGCAAAACAGTATGTTAACCAAAGGGGAGGAATCACTGTGGGATTTGGGTTTTTTTTGTTTCCTTCTTCCCCCTGCTAATGATCTAATGATGTCCTCCAGTTATGTAGTTAGAGAAACAAAACCCCAGTGGTCAGTATGCTGAAAAGCAGGCACAATTCTGCTCCAGTCGTGGCCTTCAGGATTGCTACAGGTGAGATTGCAGTTGGAGAAAAAGGCAAAGGGAAGACTGTGCTGGTGACCCTATTTGCATGAAAAAATACTGTAATGCACAGACTGTCCCTTCAGGCTTCTACTGACTTCTTTTCATCTTTGTGTGTTTGAAGCCAATGCGACACAGGAAGAAAGCAGCAGACAAGAACCTGCCCTGTCGCCCGCTGGTGTGTGCGGTGCTTGGTGAGTGTTGTCAGAGCGTGTGTGCACTCGGGTTCCCAAAGCATCTTTTGCAGAATCCTGTTGGCCCCCTTTACCTAAGTGACAACAGGGAGAGCAGCTGATAAATGAATTCAGAGTTTTAGGCGGGTGTAGTAACAGTTGGTCACAAGTGCTTTCTAGATATTATAAGGGCAAAGCTACAGAAAGGACAGATGTTTGTCGGGGAAAGTGTTTTCTGGGCATTTAACCTTTTTTTGAGCGTAAACCCCCTAGGAGTGTGAGTGGTTAGGGTTGGTTTTGCATGTGGATATGGAGGCTCAGTTGAAAGCTTTTCACGCAGTGTAGGGTTAGATTCTGACCCTCATTGCTGGGGAGGCCAAAAGCATAAATGGGTGCAGAAATGAACGACGCCTGGATCCCTTAATGACTCTTAGGCTTGATGATGTGGAAGCCGTCTCGGACTCCAGCGTTTTCAAACAGGTGATTGTTGAAGCCAAGACACAAAGCTGCCTGAAGAATCTTTATAGACTTAACCAGTTTTCATGCACTCTTTCCCTAGATTGTTTTCAGGCACTATTGAGTTACGTTGCTGGGCTGTTAGTGCCCCAGGAGGTTACATCTCACAACGGGTACCGCTGGCACGGGTTAAGCATTTTATGCTGAAGTTGTGTTGATGAGAGAGCACACGCATTCAGCTAGTGTTTATTACCTGAACTGTAGCAACTTACCTCTTTGGACACTATTTCTGTGCTCTTTGCCTCTTATCCTCACACCGGGAGCCTTTAACTGTTAGAGATTGTCTTGGTTTTGGCCGGATTGGCCAATCAGAATGACAGATGCCCCCCCCCCAAAGAGAGGAGTGGAAGAGATAAGGAGATTTACAAGTTTAGAATGAACTAAACTACTTTAATGAAGTGTTAATATTAAAATAAAAAAGGAAATAATGAAATAGATACAATATATACAAAACCCTATCAAGCTCCCAGGATGACGTCACTGGCAGGCACTGGGGAAGTCCCAGACTGGACTCAGTGATGGGTGGGAACTGGGTTCCAGCTCTGGAGTCAGGAATGCACAGATTGGGATCAAAGGCAGAGGAACAGATGGGGTGGTCTTCAGACGTCGGCCGTTGGAGAAAGAGACTGACCCTTTGATCCCTCAGTTTTTACACTGAGCATGGGGCAGATGGGATGGAACACCCTGTTGGTCAGATTTGGGTCCTCTCTCCTGTCCGCTCCTCCCCACAGCTGGGGGGAGCTTTTCCATTTCTGACCCTCCAACGGGGCAAATAATGAAGTTACCTGACCTTGGTTGTTACAGGAATAAGTATAAGGAAGAGCCTCTCTGCACACCCTTCCTTGGCATGAAGTACAAACTTTGGTCTTATCACTCTGAGAACAAGCAGTTTTGTCCCTAATATGCTGTTAATTTCAGAGAGTTAGAGGAGGCCTAGGTAAGATGTAAAATTATTGAACAGAAAGTTAGTTCTCTTTTACCTCAAACAGGGACAGAGATATTCTGCCTTTTTTTTTTTTTCCCCTCCCTGAATGAGCCTTAAGCAGAAGCTTCGTCTGTGTTGAGATCAGACGACGTTTGCTTGCTTCAGAATTTATTTTAGGGGAAAAATATGTGTTCTCTACAACGTCTTCTCTCTAAACATCTAGGTTGTGCATTGTTTCTGGTAAGAATGATTTTCTAAAATGTGCTTCTCAATGGAATTTTCCATTAGTGACAAGGCTGGAAATATGAGAGCAATTCTAAGCATCAGGATTCATGGCCTATTCTTTATTTGATGAATAGCGGGGGGAAGCATATGGGGAAGCAGTGCCTCAAAGCAAATGACATGCTCTCAGTTTCCAGTAGATTTTTTTTTATTCAAGATGATGTCTAATCCTCTTTAAAATAAACCAAAAAAAAAAAAAGAGGGAACGTTCTCTCATCTAAGCAGGACTATTGTCTAGTAGAGGTAGGTAGGTGGAGTAGTTTGACTTCCTCGTTGTTGTCTACTAGAAGTTAACTGTAGCCAGCTCAATACTTACTTTATCATTTTCTTCTCTGTTCAGATTTGATGGTGGAGTTCATTGTAACACACATGATGAAAGAATTTCCTATGGATCTCTATGTGTAAGTGTCTATGGGGTGACTCGTGATTTCGTTTTGAATTTAGGTAGAATTCTAGTCATAGAGCAATCTTCTGTCTGAAATAATACTTTGTGGCTGGTGGGGAGCAGGGTGGCTTTTCATCAGCTCTTCCAGCAATTTTTCCTACTTCTACAACGCTCTGTGTGCCAGAAAATTGAAAGCGAAGTGAATTTCCACCTTTCAGACTGATTTCCTAATCTACTTCATCAAATACAAAGAGCTTTTCAATCAGAAAGAAGTTTCATAATACACAGTCATTGCAAGAATCCCTACTTCTAGAGACTAAATCTAGGTCTAGAGACTGAAAAGAGGGTTTTGAAGACCCAAGGACAATAGATGTGAGGCCTGGAAGGCAGTGTGGAGACTGGGAGAGGTTTAACCCTGAAACAACCTGCTAGGCAGCAAGGGGGAGAAGAAGAGAAGAGGACAGGGCCACTCCACATGAGCACTCCATGTGTCCCAGGAGGCCCCTAGAATGCTTTGTTCTGCTTTAACCTGAAGGGCAGAAATAGGATTTAGGCAGATCATTGGCTTTACCCTCACTGTTTGTACAGTACTGAATTTCCCCAAGGCTTGAACGGCACTTTATTCTGTAGAAGGGATAAAGGTACATGGGCTGTTTTCCCTTCATGTAACTTCTCAGCATGTTCTGATTTCACCCAAATAATCCCTCAACTACAGTGCCTTTGCAAGGCTTGTATAGTTCAATTATGAGTTTGTGAGAAATGTTTTATTTTAATGACATTTAGGTAATTAATTGTAGATGGGTGTAGTTCAGTGGAATTTCACTAGAAAATGAGAAATGCTTGGGCTCAAAGGTAAGGTCACATTTAGAAAACCTGTGAAAGTAAAAATAATAGGCAGTAGCAGCCATCAGTGGACATCTGTATCCATTCGTTTTGGCGTGTCTGTGCAGTCCTTGCACTGTGCTCCTGTCTGCAACCATCCCGGAGCAGACGCAGTTATTGCAGACAAAGTGGCTGCTCTGAATGCACAAGTAGTGTCATACTGCTCTGCAATACGTTTGAAAGGTGACAATATGAAGCTGCTCAAGGGAGGGCATATTAATATTTAAAAGAGAAATCCAGGTGGCTTTGACTAAGGGTGGTTTTAGTCCCTTACGTGTGTTATGAATCCTCAGCACAAAGCTAAAAACCAGCCCACCTTGCTGGAATGGATAACTTCATAACTAAAGCAGTGTGGTTTGGGAGTCTGTAGGCTGGTAGGTGGTGCTCTGGCTCCTTAGAGAGGGGTGCTAGCTCTGTTAGGCACCTCCTCATCCCTTTTCTTCTGTGCCTTGATTTCACCCAGAAAGCTTTATGCTTTATGCACAAGGTTTCAATGCTGAGATGTCCACAGATTATTTTGCATTAACAGCTATTGTAATTACAAAGGAGACGTTTTAGCCGTTGTGAGATTCTCTCTGGTCAGTGCCTTAAATGGTTTTATTGGAGAGACCAATTTCAGTCTTGCAGCCAAGCAAATCCATAGGTGGAAAGGTACTGGGCATTGTCTGGTAACAGCAGCCTCAGAAATAGCAGGTCTGTCCCCTGAGCGATGGCTGTTCCTGAGCTGGAGGCAGCTGTCTGGATCCCAGCTGGTTTACTTTCTTTTCTTGTTTGAATTTATGACAATCCAATTTGAAATACAGCACTTAATGTGATGCTCAGCTATTATAAATGGTTTCACCTTTATTCATCTAGAGTTATTTTCAGTCCTTACCCCATCGTGGTATTTTTGGGGTCATCTAAAGGTCTGAAAAGAATACTGTATCCCTCATACATATTATTTCTTAAGGCTTGTTAAAGCCTTATTTTGAACTCTACTGCATTTTGAATATTTTTTTTTTTAAATTTGATTTATCTAGGTTTGTGTGTTGTGTAGTGTCAGAGAGACATTGATATTTATAAGTTAATGTGGTTTTGAGAAATAAGGATTTAGGGAAAAAGCAAATTTTCCTTTTTGAAGTATTCTTTGTGTTTTATTATTTTTTTTAATGTCAATAATTAAAAATAGCTTGATCTAACAAATTCAACTTTATATATATTTTTTGTCTTGTCCTCAATGATAGCTAGTGGTAGAGAATTGACTTGTTAGATTGTATATTTAGTTCTGATGTTATTTCTGAAAAATGCTTGTGCACCTACGAGTTTGTATGAACTTTAGATGGTGGAAAGACCTACAGGATTCAGAGACTTCACGAGTCTACATACTGGCTGTGTGTTGGGGATTTCACAGCTTGTAGCTGTATTTCTTGATCATTCTGAAGCTCATACTTAAATTAATTGTCTAAGGAGACTGGAAAATTTGACAGAAGTCTCTTTCCCACTCAGTCAAACTAAAAAACTTGCCTTTTGTTTGAGTCTGTATTTCCTTTAGCCTCACCACTTGGGCCAAAGAAACTCAAAAGCTCCGTTGTGTCCAGATTTTACAAAATCTGAGCACAGTTATCTCATACATACGGATCCTGCAAGTTAAATAACACCTATTGTAGAGCTCACGAGGCCCTCAGGTAAGGGCAGCAAAGAATGGAAAGTGCTAATTAAATATAACTTGCATCTGTAGTCGGTCCAATCGTGTTGAGCCGAGGGTGGACAGGCCCCTTTCTCTCCTCTCTTCTGGTTCTTTCTTGTGGGTGTTGCTTCCCTTTAGGATCCCAAACCAAGAACCCCGTCCTGCTCCGACAGGCTTTGAGTTTGACTGTTTCTGCTGATTTCAGAGGTGTTTCCAGGTTTGATGTAGAATTGCTAGAGAAATGCAATGATGTAATTAATCCTTCGCCCTCTCTTTTCCAGCCGGTGCATTCAGATCGTGCACAAGCTGCTGTGCTACCAGAAGAAATGCCGCGTGAGGCTTCATTACACCTGGAGGGAGCTCTGGTCAGGTACTTTGCATCTGTGGAGACAGTCAGCTAGGAGGAAAAGCCCGGAGTGGGTGGCTCTTTGGTGGCCATGACTGCTTTTTCCATTGCTACAGGGTTAAACAGCAAGCAGCAATTCTGTTAAAGCATCTTTATTTTGCTTCTTAGTTGCTACATGCAAATTACTTCTTTTTGAAAGCCGGGTCATTATCATAATGGGAGCTAATTTACTTTCTTGTCTGGCCATGATCACCATGGTATCCAAACACCTTTGTTTTTCTGTTACATTACCTGAATCCCTCTCCACCTGATTGGAGAAATGCAGTAATGTTTTATGCAGTAGCGATTCTCTCTCAGATGTTTGGAGTAGAAAGGAGGTAGGCTTTTGGGTAAAGGGAGGTGACACCTTACTTTCCCTTTTTACTGCAAGAGAGGACCTTACTTTCCCTTTTTACTGNGAGGACCTTACTTTCCCTTTTTACTGCAAGAGAGGACCTTACTTTCCCTTTTTACTGTAAGAGAGGGGTACACATAGAACAGCTTCTTCTGAAGAGCAACCTGGAAATGTCAGTGGGAGGGAAGAGAGGCTTTTAACTCTGACCTTTGCATTGATGGCAGATAGTCTGGTTCATGCCACTGGCATCTATGATTCTATCCTGAGATAGATAAATATAATGGGGTTTGACTTGTTTCTCATGATCTGGTGGGTGTAGCCTGGGAGGACTGTTTTATGATGGAGTCGTTGTGTGAGAGGTCTGAGGAAGGGGGTAGCAGAACGGATGATGAGACCTAACAGGCTTCTTTTGTGGATATGGTGTGTGCTTCCATTCTTATCTTGCAAGCAGTGAAGTAGCTCAGTTAGGAAAATGCAGTTAATCCCCTTGCTGTTGTGACTTAAACAAGAGGTTTATGAGAATTCAAGGCAACGCGGCCCTAATTGTGTATTCCTGGAGCTGTGCTTGAGACCTGGGATCAGTGACTTGGCTGGTGTAATGCAGCTCCCATCAGAAATTTGAGAGGATGACTTCTGAAGAAGGCGGTGATGAGTGGTTTCTGAAGCTGTTCTCAATTAACACTGAGTACTTCCCTCCAGTAGCTTTGCACAGCTGAGGGTAGGTACAGAGAAATGAACCAGCAATCTGAGTCACTTTCAGTTATTAAATTTTCGCCTTGTGTGACATGTGGCCCATTCAGACTTTCTAAATGATTCCTGTAGAAGGTGAAGTGGGTGCCCCTAATTAAAGGATTAGCAATTTTTTGTAAGTTGTTTTCTTTAGAACAGAGCCCCTAGAGGCATGGCTGCAGTGTAGTGCCAGTTCAGGAGAGGAGCGTGTACACTGAGGACGTCTGTTGTGAATAGAAATTGCATCTGACAGTGTGATATCTGCTCAGCAGTTACCTGTGAACTGGATCCATTCCTATTTGGCCAGGCTGTGCTAGGTTTTTCCTACATGCTGGCGGTATGGATACCTCAAATAGAATACCTTTTGTCTGAAGGTACTGTTCCACAATTCAGAGAGCACGCTCTGAGGCAACTTTTGGTTCTTACTTTCCCTTTTTTTAGGAGGAAAAAGTAAAAATCCTTGCTATGTGCTGAGATTCAGTATCTTGGGATATTCTTGCTAGCTGTCACAGAATCCCAGAATGATACGGGGCTGGAAGGGACCTCTGGGCATAGTCTAGTCCAACCCTCCTCCAAAGCAGGTCTGCCCAGAGCAGGTCCCATAAGAACGTGTCCAGGCAGGGTTTGAATGTCTCCAGAGAAGGAGACTCACCACCTCTCTGGGCAGCCTCTTCCAGGGCTCTGCCATGCTCAAAGTGAAGAAGTCCCTCCTCATGTTTAGGTGGAACTTCTTCTGTTCAAGTTTGTGCCCGTTCCCTCTTGTCCTGTCCTGGGGCATCACTGAAAAAAGCCTGGCCCCATCCTCCTGACACCCACCCTTGAAGGATTTATAGGCGTTGATCAGATCCCCCCTCAGTCTTCTCTTCTCCAGACTAAAAAGACCCAAGTCCCTCAGCTTTTCTTCGTAAGAGAGGTGTTCTAGTCCCCTCATCATCTTTGTAGCCCTCTGCTGTACCCTCTCCAGCAGTTCCCTGTCCTTCTGGAACTGGAGAGCCCCGTCTCTCATTAGCTGGTGTTTCTATAGTGTTTAGGAAATGTAAAGTGCTTCAGGGGTGTTAAGCACTGCACATGCTTCCAAAGCAAAGCAGTAAAGCAAAAGGAACTCGGATGGGTCAGGTTTCTGTACAAGACCTGCAATGTGTGCACACCTGATGTAGCTGAAGAGTTCCACGCTTACTAGGTTTCTGTAGGGAGGTCCTCTCATGCAGGATTAAATTACAGTAAGAATGTTTCAAATTTTTTCGTGTGGGATGCTGAGGTGAACAGAGATGTCCTTCAGTAGCTGTTAGGGGATTCATGCAGGCAGGAAGGCCCTGGGTTGAGTGGAACGTGCACCTGTGAAAGGGCACATCCTGGCTGCTCCAGGTGTGCACGGCGAGTGCTCAGTGTGGCAGACTAAATGCTAATGGGCAGCCCTATCTTCAGACATATTTCATAATTAACTCTTATCCCTGGCAGGCCTGCTCTTTGATTCCCCAGAACGCTGCTCCCTTTGGTGTGAAAGAATGACCATTTTTCTGATCTTGATCTATCTGACAGAGGATTCCAAACTAGAGCACAGGGACTTCTGAATTCATTTCTATCTTTTATATGAGCATATTCCCCTTCGGGCTTTTATTTTGGATTGAAGGATTAGTTATCACTGCTGGATGAAAAGCTAAAAGGGAGCAGCTATTCACTGTAAGGCCTGAGATCTCAGGTGCCCCATCAGGCATGCTTTAACAGGAGGACTTCAAGCCCACACTTGTCGTCCTGAATGACAAGGTGTGTGATGACTGAAGCAATGCCCCTGTTGTGTGGTGTGGATAATAGCAATGGAAGCCCCCCGACAGAGCTGAGTGGAACAAAGAAGCTGGAAGGAATTGGTGTAAGGAAGTACCAAAAGAAAAGGAGAGAATTCTACCTGGCACGTAAGAGGAGGAGAGCTGTTTCAGGCAGAAAATTGAGTGGGAAGAAGACAAAGGGAATACTGTGGGGTAAGTAGTCGGTATAGGGTGCGGAGGAACTGAGATAAAGGTTGTAGGTGGAAGCAGTAGCAATGTATGGAGCCTTCTGTTCACTTACCAATTCTAATGTTAGCTGGTCTCTAATTAAGGAAAGCCACTCATGTGTCATCTGATGGATAGACACTCTTCCTTTGTGGGTGATTTGTCTTCAGTGTGGAAGGCCTTTGAGAAAGCACTTTGAGAAAGTTTCTGCATTTTCTTTTTTTATTTTGAATTGCAAAGATTTCAGAGAAAAGCAGTGGAGCCCAGGTCTCTGGTATTTCTCAGGATGTTTATCAGGCTGTTTGTGGAATCTGTAATACTTTCTGGCTTTCTGTGTACACCACTATGTGGTACATGGCTTACATATGATCTTAACTTCTGTTGGACTTCCTTTTTCAACATCTGAGCTTGAGGAAGAGCAATATTGTTACCGAGTCTTTGGTTGTGATCCAGCCTCAGCTTCCCTATTAGACTAACTCTTTCATGTTAAGTCAAGGGGCCAGGACTATGGCACTCAATACAGTATAAATCTAGCTGTGCTGACCAGATGAGCAATAATGTTTAGCTGA
>JAHREE010146601.1:11869-25252 GCA_033628505.1 Tringa tobata | reverse complement strand
TGAGCAGGCAGAGCCAGTTTCTGCTGTTCCCCTGGCTTCACTGCAGAGCAGCATGAGCTGCTGGCTCCTCTGAATTGATACCCCTTCTTGTATGTGAGGCAAGCCACAAAACAAAGAAAAGGATGCTATGGGATCAGGTCTGGACCAGGTCCTTTCCTGAATAAAAACTGAATCACATCATGCTGACAAAAATCTAAATTCATTACAAGTTTAACTCCAGTCTTTCCTCATTTAGCAAAGTCTTTGCAATCCACTGCGGTCAAGAAAGTTTTTTAATTTTTTACAGACTGGCTGCAGCTTAATCTTTGGGATTAATCTTTGCAGATTTTGGAGGATCATAAAATAACAGCTGATGCATCTCCATATGAATTTATGACAAAAGTTTAATTTGCTGTGCTGCACATGTAATTTATTACTCCTGCAGAAGCTACTGTAATGGATCTGCTTAGATATTACCTTTTTTTTTCTTTCTGCTGTTGTTGATTCTTCTTCTTTTTCTTTACCTTTTTAACTTGGAGAAATAAATGCAAAAGTTCACTGAAGGTATTCACCTTAGTATCATTCTTCTCCAGAGTCTATGGAACCCGAGGATATACCTTTGGAAAGTACTGAAATGACACACGATCAGCTGCTGAACTATCAGTTGATGTTTCCCATCGGCCAGGACAAATCCATTCCCTGGAATGCCATCACGGCATATGAAAACATGAAAGCAAAGAGAATATCTGAACTCAAGAAATGGAAAGAGCAGGTGGGTTTTCTTTGCAAACCTTTCAGAGACCATTTCAGTAGATGCTGTTGCTTCAGAATACAAAATAAAAATGTGTGTGTAATTGTGGAAGCAACACTGGGATGTCAGTATTTTGGGTAGCCAGCAAACAGACTTTTGGAATGCCTTCACCAGGTGCTTGGGGAACAGGCAAAATGGCAGGAGTGATAAAAACAGGTGTGCATCACATAGATCAGGTATATCCTATATGGACTCCCTGCAGAGGCCGAATCTCTCCGTGTATTTACTATCAGGTTATAACATGAACCCTTAGTTTCCAGGAGTCCATGTTAAAATCTTGGACTCCTTTCGTGTTTTAGTTAGAAAATAAGCCATTTGTCACTGGTCCAACGCTCAGTGAAATAAAAGGGAGTCCTTACACCCAGTAAACCAAAAGATGTTTCTTTCTGATCACAAGGAAGTGCTATTAAGTAGATGAATGTAAAAAGACAGAAAGCGCAAAAATTAAAGTAAGCTTCTACCTGCAAAATCGCTGTGGGCTGTGGGAGCGTGGGACCTTTGCAAGCAGGTCTGTGTTCCACTTGAGGGCACCAGAGAACCACGGTTAGACCAGTCCCACCAGCACAGCCCCACCACCCAGCTCAACTGGAATCGGGCACCAGAGAAGCCCAGTTCTGTAATGGTTGCAGACAAAATAAAAAAAAAAAAAAATTAAAAAAAAAAGGCGAAAAAATGTACTAACCACAACCCCACCTCGGGAAAGCTCATTCCACATCCAGAACAGGACTCAATCACTGATTTAGTTTGAACTATTATATGTAAGTGCTGTGAGCACCAGTCCTGATTTTTAGGCTTCTGCTTTTCTCACCCAGAGCCACACATTGAGTCCGTTGACTTGAACAGGACCACTTATGTGAGGGGCTGGCACAGGGAGGGCTTGCAAAACCAGAGGGTATGATTATTTTCACTCTAAAGTAAAAATACTTGTTCGGTCACTTCGCCCCTTTCACTCATTTAAACACATTAAGTACTATTAACATTGTGACCGTTATGACTTTGAAAAAAGGCACAAGCAAATTGTGAAAAGAGTGGCTATTGTGAACAGTTCTTCATCTCCAGTTGCGGGTACGTTGGGTTTGGGTGTCAGAGCCACGGGGGTGCTCTCTATTCTGCTTTGGCGACAGCTCTGTCCTGTACAAAAGATAACAAACATTGAGATGTTTGTTCTTGCACCATCTATATAAGCCTTGCACCTATTTGCCATACATCAACAGAGCACAGGGCCATGGCAACCCAGAAAAATGTGGCTGGTCTCACGTACACCAGCCTTCTAACGTGCACCTCCCCATAATAGGAGAGATTGTACCCTCTGAGCTGTAATGTGTTTACTTAGTACAGGTTAAATTTCCTTGTGTGGCAATTTAAGGTCTTAAATCCTCGTGTTTCTGAGGACAGAAAATACCTCAAAGAATAAAAACAAAGGCCTAAATGAAACACCAGAGTTTTCTGGCTGTGCTCCGACTGAAAAAAGGTAAAAACTGCATGCAAAGCAGCCTGGGTGCAGATTATATGACTAATAAGTATTTCCAGCTTTTTGCTAGCTCTGCGCTGATCACTTTTTGTTTAGCTGCTCTCTTTGTGATTGTGGTATTGACCTTTGCATGGTGTTCTTGCAGGGACCTTGTCAGAAGGAGCTCTACAGAGCCCTGTATAAACTGGTGAAGGCTCAGCAGAGAAGCGGGGGGGAGATTCACAAATTCTACTTGCCCAACTGCGACAAGAATGGGTTTTACCACAGCAAACAGGTACGTGCCTCCTCCCATGTCTCCTCGGAGCGCTGGCCTGACACAGCCGAGCCTTTCCGAGCCCAAACTCAGGAGCTCGCAGCTGCTGGAAGGGCAGGTTGTGAAAGCAGGGATACTTAGTAGTGGGAGCAGATGGTTTGCCCTTCTTCTCTTAAAAGTGAGCCGCGTGATGAGGGCTGACAGCGATGGAGGCAGGAGCCTTTTCCATTCACAGAACAGGTGCAGGAGAGGCCTTCTGCAAAATCTTTTAACCCTCTCAGCTCCCCGGCCAAATCAAGCTCAATGTACCTGGTTTTAGCGTATTCCCAGCTGACATTAATTTATAATATCCACCGTACTGCCCGCAGAGCCCCCTGAATATATAACAACCGCTATGCAGCAAGGAGTCTCTCGGCTCCTAGGTACTGAAAAACACAAAATTAGCCTTCTGAAAGTAGAACAAAAATACTGATTTGTGCCACCTCTGGATTATGCTATATGCTCGTTTCCATTATAGCCTCAAAAAAAGCCATTGCAAGTTATACTAAGAGTAATCTGCAAGCCTAACTAAAGCTCCAGACCTCGGGCCACACCCTGGTAACCACAGGTCACGCATACGAATTTAGTAGGTCTGCATAAATCTGTGTCACCGAGACTCCTTGTTTTTGGGCATGGCACCACTGTGTGACTCACAAACATTGTCACCTGGGATCTAATCAGGCACAAACGGAAATCTGTTTAACTCCCTCCCGAAGAAAAAACACACCCTCTTTGCCTCCTTGTGTGAAAAGCCAGACCATCCAGTCACTGCTCTCGCCCTACCAGCTTGTGTGTTCTGCCTTTCCTTCGGTTTCTCACACTGGAAGATGTTGCTGCCTTATGCTGCTGTTCACCGAGGAGTGGACAAACTGTTTTAAATCTGAAGTTGCTGTTGTGGTAGCTTGGGGCATGGCTCCCTAACCAAACATGTTCCTCAGGGGCTCTCTCAGAGCAGGGACCACCGCGTTCAGAACAAGTCCGTGCCTGTCAGGTCCCCACCTTCTGATCCTGATTCTGTCCGAGAACTCTACTTGCAGTATCTCCTAGGTAATCTTCTGCTTACAGTTACTTATTGTGGGGTTTGTTTTGCTAATAATATTCTAGTGTGAAACTTCACTGGATGGAGAGTCTGCTGGATGCTGGTGTGTCTATCCAAAAAATGGAAGAAGAATTCCTGGATCTCCAGAAACAAAAGGAGAACCCGAATGCCAACAATATCTCAACTCACAAGAATAAAACAAAAGACGTTCACTCACACCAAGTTTTCTATGGGGCCTGACCTAGGCAGGAGACATTTTAGTCATCAGGAGACATTTCAATAAGGTAGTTTTGTGCCCCTGATTTTCTGCGTATGAGTAACTCCATAAAGTAGCTTTTTTACTGAACTGGGATTACTCAGATGCTGGAGTGACAGATATGAGCAACTGCAAAATCAAGTCCTACGATCTCGTAGATTTTGTTTGTATATTATAGATACTTTCATATGTAAAGCTGTTGAATTATTTATTTCACAGTACGTGTATTTTTGTCTCCGTGTGTTGTTACTAATTTATATCCTCAAATACTTCATAACTTTATATGTAAATACTTAATATTATTGCTCTTAAAGGTATGCATCTTATATTGGAGGAATGTTGCTACTTAAAACTTCAAATGGCATAACTCTACTGGGAAAAATGGCTTGTAAACTTGCATTTTTGTACTATGTATTTATAGATGAAAAACTGAATTTAAAAAAATAGCTTTCAGTAGAGAACACGCTTAGAAACTTATTTAAAACCTGTTTTGTTTATATATCATGTTGCTTTTGCACCTCTATTTCAATGTCAAGCTGTTTCTTAAAAAAGTAAGTCTAAACCTTGATTATATACTGAAGGTCCTGATGGGACAGTATTTGTTTCTGTTTTCCAAACGCGTGCACTGGATAAATGGCAAAACACAACAGGATATTCTGTGCCACCTTTGACAGGTGTAAGCCGTTAACGTGTTGACATTGTCATGTTATTTAAGATGAGCTATTAAATAATGTCTTCTCTACTGTCCCAGCCTCTTCCCTGCGTGTTCCCGTTCAGCAGTGACCTCGGCAGGACCCCACAGCAGCAGGTGGGAGAGCAGAGGAAAACACAGCTCTCACACAGATCTGCCTGCCCCCTGTTCTGCAAGGAGTTTTCTTCTTTTGCTCTCCCTGCCCCATTCCCTTTCTCCCACCCTCTCCAATCCTGGCTGTGCTCTGCAAGCCTTTGCTTTGGGCAAAGCAGCAGCCTCCAAAGGAAGTCAGGAAAAGATTTCTGGGTGAGAAAGCTGGATGCCCTCCTCGGCTCAAAAACCCGAGGCAGCAGTATTTGTGCATTTATAGGACAATGTCCAGACTAGGAAGAACCATTTCCTGCACAGAAAGTCGGAGGTTATAAAAGGGAGGCTGGGGAAAAGTCTGGCCTTATTATTTTTGCTGAAAGCAGAGAAAAGGGTGCCCTTGGCTTGGGATGTGTTCCCTTCTCCCTCCCCGGCGTGTTCCTTCGACTTAGCGGTTGCAGAGAAAAAGAGAGAAAGCAAGTGACTTCCCAGCCAGATTCAAGCTGGTTCTGGCCATGGAGAAACTGGTGTGGGATTTAGCAAGTCCCCAAGGTGGAAACAGTCTGCACCAACCCTGCCTGAGAAAACAGCCCGAAAGGGGAGCAATAAAGTTTTGAAAGAGCCTGGCAGCAGGTTCTCATCCTAGCTGCAAGATGTTAGAACAGGGAGAGGGGTTTAGGAGAACTCTTTCCTTTAAATGTTAAGTACCAGCACAGAAATTGCTTTGTACAGCATTCAGGCATGACAGGCCAATTTCTTAGAGGGATTTAGCTCCTTACCTCCTACTTGAAAGCATCAGGGGATGAGTGCCTCTTTATCTGCAATCTGGCCTCATGTGACATCTTGCCAGGACTCACCAGGACAGACTTCTGCTGAGCTGCTCTGGGATGGGCTGGCTGGCTTGTGCCAGGCTCTGCTGTACGCTGGGGTTAGGACTAATGCGAGAAGGTAAAGATGGCAAATTTTCTCTCTCCTGTCACAGTGCTGCCATTACGTTTAGACCATAGATGCCACGCATGGTGATTTGTCCTGATTTTTATGATCAGCCTCAGTAATGGTGAAAAATCAAAGGTCTGTAATTTTGCTTTGGTTTTGTTATTGTTTTCTGTTTGTGGGGTGGTTTTTTTTTTTTGGCATGTGTCAGCTGGCAACACTGGCTTCAGTGTGTGCCTGCCGCAGTGGTCCCACCTGCACTGGCAAACCAAGCCTGGTGGGAATGAGTGGGGAAAGAGGGAAGGTGCTGCAGGATGCTCTTAGCAGCTCAGGTCACCTGCCATGTGGCTGGATGTGTAAAGGGGATGTACTGTACCTTGTTATTTCAGCTCCCTCCCTTCACATCCTCTTTCACTTCTCCTACCCCACCTAAAAAGAATTAATTGGTGGGAATGTCTTAGGTGAGCATCTGTAATTCATGTTATCTGAGAACCCTACCTACCCAGTTTGTGCTTCTTCCTGCCAAAACCCTGCCAGCTTTGCTGCAGCAGGGTTTGTTCCAGCCATGCCTCCTCTTGCCCCTGGCCTAATGCCAGCTGCAAAATGCTCATAGCACAGAAATGAGGTCACTGCCGTCTGCACTTTATTTTCTACCTTCCTTTTCCCCTAAAGCTGTTAAAGACAACCTACAGTCACCTGTAGGGCTCTGCTCAGGCTGTGTCAGTTCTGCTCATCGCTTTGGGATACAGCAGAGACACGTATGTGTAGGCTAGTGCTGGCAGAAGGCAAGGGGAGAGAAAGGAGAGGAAGAAAGAAAATGGGGGTGGAGGGCAGCCAGCGCTAATACTGAAAGCTCATCAGCTTCTCTGTCACTTCTCTACCACAGGAACACATGTTCTGCAAAGGCAAAACTTAGACAGGGAACACCTTTCTACAGACCCAGCCCAAACCACAATCAGATACTAAGCTTGTCAAGATTTAGCCTTTTCCTTTCCAAAATCAATATATTCCTTTGACCTTGCACTTGCTAATGAGAGTCCTAAACACATCACAAAATAAAAAAGGAAACAGAAAATGTGTCACATACAGTTTTCTTTCCTCAAGAGGAAGAAAAGTGACATGGTAAAGAATGGCACATGCCAGAGGCTTGTCACAGGATTTTCTGCACTCCTGGAAAGAGCTCAGCTCTCATAGCATCAGACACTATGTGGGAGCTCCCAAAAAACACCAAACCAGAGCAGGTTTTTTTTCTGCAAATCAGAGCCAAAGATATTCGTGCTTTACCAGCAGTATAGCTGCTCCGACTGCAGAATTAGAAACGTTATTCTTCTACCCACATCACTGCCTTGCTGTTGCAGAACACCACCAATGTCTAATCCCTGCCCAACCCATAATAACAATAATAAAAAGCATCTGTAAAGAAAAAAAAAAATGACCCAAGTGACTCATTCCAAGCTAGACTCTAGCCCCATGCCCCATGTGGAATGGACAAGCTCTATCTCTATATTTAGACAACACCTTTGAAATGGGTCTATTTTTCCTTGGCTGTCACTTCTCTGATAAACCACCAGCCTGAACAGCCTCCCCAGACTGCACTGACAGCAGGCCCTAGGCTTTCTATTTGCCAACACATTTCATATTTATGGACCAATTATTTTACACACTTGTTGTACATTGCATCAGGAATCAGGCAGGGGCTCAGACCGCACAGGAAAGTGTGGAATGAGCATCTTAACGAACACCTGGTTGTGTTCAGCACATTTGCCTGCCTTAAGACTTGGGTAAATAGTATCTAGTGAGTAACAGTAGCAGAGCCGGGGCAAGGAGAGGGCTTCTCTTACTGACACGTCACCCCATATTATCTAGTGGCTTTCAGGTGAAGGCGGAAGGGGACAGAGAAGCAGAGGATACGCTGGGAGCACAGCCAGGTCGTTCTGTGTTACCAGCAAGTACCAAAACCAACAGCAGCGGAGCAGGAGCCCAGACATACCAGTACCTGCTCTCAACAGCTCTGATGATACCTCTGTCAACAAATAAATTTTCCCTCCTTTCCTGCTCCTCCAGGGTGCAAAGTTCATCCGCGAGTAAGCTCCTGTGAGGGCACAGGGAGAGGGACGACCCCCTGCAGGAGAGCGATGGGAGCAAGGCTGCTGCTCCTGGGTGGTGAAGTCAAGTCCGATGAACAAACCTGACCCTAGCCCCTGCCAGCTCTTGGCTGTTTCATTAAAAGTCTCTGCTAGCCTTTTTGGACTCCGTGTCTGGTCATCACCTCCGAGCGGCGGCGTGGGAAGCCCAGCAGAGGGGAGGGCAGGCAGGGGAGGGCAGGATGCTGAGGTTCATTAGAAAAGCATCTTAGTGTGGGATGTCTCTGGAGTCCTAGAGCAAATGCGGGCTATATCATCTTCTTTTATATTTTCCCTTTGCCTGTGGCTTCTGTTTATTGCTGCTTTGGAAGTTGAGCCCTCACCGTTTAGCTGCAGCAAGGGAACAGAGAAAGGAGAGCAGCAACATGTGACTGGTAGCAGGGTAATGGCAGCCTTGGAAACGTATGACAGGATCTCAGGGATGAAGGTTGCATGTGGCACCCCTGTGACAAAGCAATAACCGCCTTTTCAAGCTCAGTCAGTTAGGTCTTTTTTACTGTGTGCGCGTGATGTGATACGTACCAGATGTAGGAAGCAAGTCTTCACCTTCAATATTCTCTCTGTGGCATAAGCAGGCAAAAATAGGCAAAAATAGCCTCCATTCCCCAGTTGCAGCGAGTGAGGGAAATGCACACTCAGCCTGGATCTCATAAGCAGGTTCCTTCACTACCCTGTTTTTGGAAAGTCCCACATGTGACTGTGGGAAGCAGTTCTCCTCAATGACATTTTCTTCAGCTTCACAGATTGTTCTGGAGGAAATCTCAGCTGCTCTCTGCAGCAATAACTTTGCTGCCTTTCCTTCCATCCCCACTCACGGAGAGGGTGGTGGGTGAAATTAGCCCCAACAGAGAAAGGCTCTTAAGGAATTTGGATAGGTCAGCAGGAGTGGAAAGCCAGGACACATACTGCAGCAGGACACGCATTCTGCAGGATAAACTGAGATTTGCAGTGTTACCCTTTGCTTCCACTAACACCTGGTCTCCATTTTTTTTTTTCTGCTAGACCTTTCAGCCTTGAAGTCATTGGCATTTTTTAATAGATGTACAGGACAAAAGCAAAAGCAAAGGTTTTTCCAATGGGATTTTCCCTAAGGCTGGTGTATATGCTTCTACAGCTGTAAAATCTGAACTGGAAGAAGTAGTACATAAAATACAGAAGTTTAAAAACAGAACTTCTTCTGGGGAACAACAAATTTGCACTATCTTTCATTTTACCAGAAAAAGATGTAACATCTTCTCTATCAATGTGTTGTATAATGTAGGAAATCTCACGCGCTGGAAGGCCGGATAACGAGCTGCCACACGCTGACGGGTCCATAGGGTCACAGGATGGCTGAGGTTGGAAGGCATTTCTGGACCTCACCTGGTACAACCCCCTTGCTCAAGTAGGGCCACCTAGAGCCAGTTGCCGAGGACCGCATCCGGAGAGCTTTGGAATATCTCCAAGGATGGAGACTCCAAAATCAAATGAAGGTTCAATACTTCCCAGTTGGAAGAAGATACCCAGGTCCACTGGGCATACCAAAACACTTCTCTTCTAATGTCCTTAAAACAAAATGAATTTTGCACACTTGCAGGTGAAAATATTACTGGTACTGACCACAAAAAGCTCGCCCTTGGAATACTCTAATACCTTTTCTGGATCTTACTTTTGGATGTCTCAGAAAAAGAAGAGAGAGTAGGGGAAGAAAAGGGGGTCCTTTCTAATGCAGGAAGCAAGCGTGTTACTGCGATATAAATTAATAGATGTGAATAGTTCCTGAAGGTGCAGCAGGACCACTGTGGTGGGCTGGACGCCAGGTGCCCACCAAGGCAGCTCTATCACTCCCACTTCTCAACCGGGCAGGGGAAAGAAAATATAATGAAAGGCTCGTGGGTCTAAATAAGGACAGAGAGAGATCATTCAGCAATTACTGTCACGGGCAAAAACAGACTCAGCTTGAGGAAAGTCAATTTACTACCAAATTAGAGGAGGATAATATGAAATAAAAACTAAAACACCTTCCCCCGACTCCTCCCTTCTTCCCAGGCTCAACTTCACTCCCAGTTTTCTCTACCTCCTCCTCCCAAACGGTGCAGGGAGACGGGAAAAGGAGGCTGTGGTCAGTTCACCACACGTTGAGTGGTGGTGTCTCTGCCGCTCACTCTTCCTCAAGGGAAGGACTCTGCACTCCCTCCCACAGGAGACAGTTCTCCAAGAACTTCTCCAGCACGAGTCCTTCCCACAGGCTGGAGTTCTTCATGAACTGCTCCAGCATGGGTCCTTCTTACAGGGTGCAGTCCTCCAGGAACAGACTGCTCCAGGGTGGATCCTCCACCAGGTCACAAGTCCTGCCAACAAACCTGCTCCAGCCTGGGCTTCTCTCTCCACAGTTCCAGCCAGGAGCCTGCTCCAGCGCAGGCTTTCCAAGGATTCACAGCCTCCCTTGGGCATCCACCTGCTCCAGCATGTGGTCCTCCATGGGCTGCAGGTGAACATCTGCTCCACCGTTAACCTCCGTGGGTTGCAGAGGGACAGCTGCCTCTCCACGATCTTCACCGCGGGCTGCGGGGCAATCTGCTCCAGCATCTGGAGCACCTCCTTCTCCTTCTTCACTGACCTTGGTGTCTGCAGAGTTGTTTCTCTCTCACATATTCTCACTCGTTTCTTTGGCTATAATTGCACAGTTGGGATTTTTCCACCCTTCTTAAATGCATTATCACAGAGGTGCTACCACCGTTGCTGGTTGGACAGCCTTGACCAGTGGCGGGTCCATTTTGGAGCCAGGTGCCACTGCCTCTATCAGCCACAGGGAAAGATTTCAGCAGCTTCTCACAGAAGCCACCCCCGTAGGCCCCCTGCTACCAAAACCTTGCCATGCAAACCTAATAGAACCACATTCAAAACAGCTACCCAGGTAAGTGTTTAATTTTGAATACCAATATGCTTTGGGTTCCAGGAGGATTGCTCACCACTTTTCATACTTTAAATATAATTCCTATTGCTAATGCGTAAAATCTCTGTGGAGCCATCCTTGCTTACACAGTTTCAGAGAGTGACTAGAGATACCAAAAAATGATTTCCCAAAAGGTTTGTAAAACCATTACTTAAATTTAGGGCTCAGTTCAATAAAGAATTATGCCGTGTTAAGGTTTCTATGGAATTTAGTCATAAAAAGTTCAGACTGTACTAAAAACTGATTAATTCTGTGGTTTTGGTATTCATTGAAGCCTCCTTCCCCTGTGCACAAATAGCTAACATTATGCCCTGAAGGTTGTGCATGCCAAAAAGGTGGAAAAGGATATTCTGAGCTCAAAAAGACTACAGCACAGTAGGTCTATTAAAAAAGGAACTTTCTCAAGTATTTCGAAAGATAATAGAACTGCTTGCAGGGAGTCTGAACTTGCATTCTGGTCGGTTCTAGGGATTTATGCCACTATTTATTACACTGGTTAAAATAAGTACTTACCACGTCAATCTGAGCTACACATGCATCTGAGCCTCATCTAGAGACAAAATATGCTCAAAAAGAAAATAGCAACTTTTGCAGTACATACATCAAGCTTTTGTAGTGCCTTCTCATGCAAATACTTGACATAAATAACGTTAGCATTTCCACGGGTTTTTCTGAGACTTCGTAACTTTCACCCGGATCACCTGAGATTCTCAAAAAAACTTGTTAAAAGTAGAGACAAAAACCTGAAAAGTGTTCACATAAAAAAAAAACCCAGAACACTTGAGCTGAAAGCAGCAAAGGCACCAAAACAGGAGGCATTTTTCAAATGCGTTGGTTCCATCTCCACCACCAAACCCAAAGCCCTCCCCTCACTGCGGTTCTTAGCAGGAAACATTTCTAACCTGTGCACAGGAGATCTTCCCCTGAACTGATCCTGACCTGCACATTTGCTTCGTGCTGCCCACATTCTGCTGCTTGGATGTAGCCCACAAATATTTTTATTTGAACTGCAGCCTGGCTCTCACGGCTGTAAGAAAAATCTTTGAATGACAAGTAACTTGTCTATTGAATTGAACCCTTGTCTTCATAGAAATAGGAATGTAAAAAAAAAACAAAAACCCCACAAAACCAAAACACAAAAAGGAAAAAGCCACCACTGATTCTTTTCCTTTTAAAGGATGAATTTTTTTGGGGGGGAGATGATGTTATTCTGCATTTCATACCAAGAATACCAGCTGCCAGGAACATCAGATGGACGATGGGAAGTACTGGTGCAAGCAACTGTGCTGGTGAAAAATATATCTAAAATGCAACTTCTGAAAAAGGGAAGCTTTAAATTACAGGTGAGATTTTTTGGGGCAGGGGGGTGTGGGGTGCTGGCTATTTTTAGACACAGTCTTTGTTTTACAGACAACTGTTGGAAGCAAAATAACCAAACTGACTTGCAGAACCATGCTTTTTTTTTTTTTTCTTTCCCCTTTATGGTTCTATGTTTTCTCTGTTACACACCAAAGGCCAATGCAATTTCCTAAATAATTCATGTGACAGATTGCTTGCTTGAATCAGTTGGAGTTCCTTGAGATGTAGTATTTTTTTAAAAATAAAGGTTATTACAGAATTTAGTATCACTTAAGGACCTTTACTAGCCAGCTGCTTCTACAGTTATTTGATTTTAATGGGAGGGCAAAACACAAAAATCTTACAAACTTGACAAAACACACCAGTCATAAATACTGCCACACGGCTGTTACAAAACCCCCTGGCACACTGGCAAAATGTGGCTTGCAAGGCAACTATCCATGTCTTGTGGTGAAAAGCTGCTTTTCTTTTTCAGAAGGCTCATGAGATAGAGATTTAAAAAAAAAATGTGCAATACTAACGGACTTCCATGAATCCAACCCTTATTTTCATATCCACGGTTGCGTGCCCAAATATCGTATATGTAACTTTCTTCCCTCTGTGAAATTACTTGAAAGGAACGGTTTTACAACTTAAAAAAAAGGCCCAGCATTTATTTTTTTGCCAACAAATCTTTGCAGGCATTACATTTGCATTAGCAGTAAAAATATTGCAATAAATCTTCACCTCACAAAGCTTTCTGCAGCCATCTGTCAGGGAACCTGCGTTAGCCTGGAGTAAGCATCATTCCACGTATACTTTTTTCCTTACTCCCAGGTTAAAAAAATTTCAGTTTTAACGACGACGTGAACTCCTTTCGTTAGACAGAAATCGGGAGGACGCGCAGGACGCGCACGGGGCCCCTCTGCTAATACAGTTCAGGGTCAGGCTGATTTATGGTGGGTGACTGGCTGCCAAGATGAAGACCCCAAACCTTTCCCCATGAGCGTTTCAGGACGTTGGCCATGGCTGGCAGGAAGGAGGGTGGTTGTCATTGGCGGGGTGGGAGAGGACCCTCAGCCCCGCCGTGGTTTCTCCTCCGTCAGCGCAACGCCCGGGCCCCCTCCTCTGCAAACCCTCCGCCTCCACAGAGCTCCCAACCCAACACGAAATTACAGTGTCGATAGCTTCTTTGTTCTACAGTGACATCAAACATTTATAGTGACACATAGAAGAATATATTATATATTTATATAAATATATAAAATATTTATATAAAATATATAAATAAATACATATACAAAATATGGCATTACTTTCCAGAGAGATGTTACATTTCACAGGCCACCTTTCCTTACCCAGATTTCATTGCCATACAGAATTTATCATGAAGTTCAGTAAACAATT
>JAHREE010146601.1:0-11860 GCA_033628505.1 Tringa tobata | reverse complement strand
GACGTTGGCCATGGCTGGCAGGAAGGAGGGTGGTTGTCATTGGCGGGGTGGGAGAGGACCCTCAGCCCCGCCGTGGTTTCTCCTCCGTCAGCGCAACGCCCGGGCCCCCTCCTCTGCAAACCCTCCGCCTCCACAGAGCTCCCAACCCAACACGAAATTACAGTGTCGATAGCTTCTTTGTTCTACAGTGACATCAAACATTTATAGTGACACATAGAAGAATATATTATATATTTATATAAATATATAAAATATTTATATAAAATATATAAATAAATACATATACAAAATATGGCATTACTTTCCAGAGAGATGTTACATTTCACAGGCCACCTTTCCTTACCCAGATTTCATTGCCATACAGAATTTATCATGAAGTTCAGTAAACAATTAGCCTCCAAAAAAAAAAAACCCAAACCAAAAACGCTGCCAAAGTTCCTTATGTGAAAGCATCACATAGCAGAACAAAACCACATCACTTCTCTTCCAATTAAAAAGACATGTAACATCATGGCAGATGTTTAAATATTTAAACCCAATGATCCCTACTCTATGCAAGCAACAATTGTGTGTAGCGTAAATGAAGTGTGAGGGTCTCAACCGTGATCCCCCTATCTCGTCAGCATCGTTTGCAACAGGAGTTCCTCGTACAGAATGTGTGCTTTGGTAGAGTGTACAAAGACAACACGGAATAGATATAGCTTTTCAAAGTAATAGAAAGGGTGGTACTGTGATGGCAGTTTTTTGTCCATGAATATTCTGTATTACTGTGTGAGCAAGAAACAGAGGAAATGCAAGTCCTGTTGCATGAACTCAAGCAAAGGACAAACAGAAGAATGCTTTACTGAGAGCTTCAGTGCGACTGTTATCCTTTCCAGTGGCATAATTCAGTGATGGGTACATTGGAAATAGTACTAAGTTTTTAAAAAATTAAAAAATATTATCTCCATATTTGTAGTTACTCCAAATAACAAAACTTAATCTCTTCTGGAAACACTTCCTTTGCTCCACAAATTCATTTCTATCATCTAGAATAGGTCGCTGTGTATGCATATGGATCTATACATATTTGTAAATCATTCTATACCCTTACTTTCTCTTTGCATACAGAAGTATACACTACAATTATTGTGTAGTATTTGGTATTCACGTTACATTTAAATAAAGTTTATTAAAAAACAATTATATTAAATACAGACTAGCAGAATATTCATAATATATTTTACAGAAAAAATAGCCATGTCTTTATTTTAGAAATACATTTCTTTAAAAAGTTGAGATTTTTATAAAACTTTTTACCCGTGAAGATGCTTCCCGTCAGACCTGTAAAATAAGCTTAACCTTTAAGGTTTTTTTTTTTAAAAAAAATTAAAAAAATTCCTTGTGTTTTTTTGTTTTGCTTTGTTGTTTTTCTTTTCTTTGATACTTTTACAAGCTTAAAATCTATAAATTCTTTAAAATAAAAAAAAAACCAGTATCTTTCGGGATCAAATTGGTCACAGGCCGTTCTTTAAAAAGTCAGTGGAGACTCCCTGAATCCGTTCTGAAGTGCTTTTTGTTTCTCTCTCCGGGTGTGAATAGTGCAGGTTTAGGTGCATCCCAAAGGAAGCCCCGGTGCCGGGGTGACGGGGTGCAGCTGCCGCAGCCTCTGCCGGGGCTGGGACTCCCCATCCCCGCGGGAGGCAGAGCTCCTCACTCCACGCACAAGGCAGTCCACAGTGTTTGCCCAGCCCCTCCGAGGTCTCTGCGATGTCCAGTGGCCACACACAGATGCCAGAAGAGCTGGCAGCCAGCCCTCATTTGCTTTCCAAGTTATAGCAGTGAACATCTCCCTTCCCCTTCCCATCGTACCCGGGAAGCGGCTGTCCGTATTTATCCACGCACCAGCAATAACCCCTCTTTCGGCCTTTGGATGGGCGACACTGGAACAGAGCAAAAGACCCAGTTAGCATCACTTTTGTTTTCTCTGCTCTTAGTGTCACGTAGCAGGGATTCCCCCTCATTTGACAGCTGCACTTCCATACCCTGCCCATACCTAACAAAATCAAACACAGTGTTTATTCCCACCATCAAGTATGACAATAGAAGCTTACCTGCTCTGCCCATCCACCCCTTTGGGTCCAACTACTCCATAAAAGAAGTGCTCTGAACACTACCAGAAAGCAGCCCTTATGAACTGCTCCCTATTCTTTTTAAGCAGCACAGCCCCCGCCTTGGAATGCCAGGACTGCTTTTTAACAGTCGGGGCTGATGACCGGGACCCATTTTTGGAGAAGAAAGGTAATAGATTTGTTCTACACTAAAGCAGAGGTCTGGCAGACAGTCGTCGCAGCAATAAACACCCTTGGCTTGCATCTGTTTGCTGGAGGAATTTCAATACTGTAGTTGACATTTATTAACAGACACATAATCCTTCTGTAATGGAGTTATCACTTCAACAACTGCTAGGTGTGCTAGAATGTTACATGTATATTTTCCTATAAATAAGGTCGCTTATATACACTAGCCTAAAGCCTATGTCAGCTTTAGAAGTTGGTTGGTGGAATTTGCCAGCAATGCTGACCAACCTGAAGCTCCACTAGACGGGCAACAACACTGAACGTCTTTAGAAACACCAATGCAGTAAAAATGCATTATAAAGTTTCGTAAGTGCTAAGTAATGCCCTCCCCAAGGAACCAAGAATGGTAAGAAAAGAGACTAAAGGAGATGCCGTGCTGCAGGCTGCATTCAGTGTGCAGCACTGGACACAGTTACACACCGTGAACCTCTGGCACCCTGCGAGGTTCTCCCCCACTCAAAAGGCACGTGTCTCCAGGACACAGGTCATCTCACCAGGTTTGCCATGGCCAGGCTCAGTACCGAGTGTTGAGATTTGGTGACACAGGATTCTCTGCAAATGCTAACAGAGCTGGCTGCTTAGTCAGGACAGGCTTCCCAAGGAGGCAGTGACACAAAGACACCTCGCTTTCCAAAGAGTCAGGCTTCATTGTTGTGTCACCCACAGGAAGGAAGACAGGCGGGACTGAAGCCACCTACAGCCCTCCACGCTGTAAAGGCTGTCTTGCAGCAGAGCAAATGGTGCCTCTGAGACCACACTCACAGCAATTCAAGTATTTCAGAGGTTCAGGCTGGTACAAGCCAGGTGACCTTTGCCACCACCACCACTCAACTGCTTCTTCTCCACAGTCTGACAAGCATTGTCCCCCTTTCCCACGTGGGCATGGCAGCGGCTCACAAAGCTAGGGGTCTTTTCCACATGCAGGCAGGCGAGGGAACATCAAGCAAGTGTTGGGCTTCACATGCTGCCCCAAGTGCCGGACCCTCCCCATGTCTAGTTTAGGACCTCAGGCCAAAGGGTAGTATTTTGGACAGAACTGTGAATGTGGGTCATTCCTGGGGACAGCGTGAACCAGCACACTGGCCCCTGAGCCAACTGGTTTGTAGCAGCACAGAGCAGGGCAGACAGTCTTCCCAAAGAGCTCGTGACAGAGAGGTGGGAGCAGATCACACATTAGACACAAAGTTCTCAAAAAGTTTCCGTATTGCTTATTTTCTTCTAGAGTAAATGAAATAATGTTAATCACTGTAACTGCAAATTAATCTACTACCCTTATGATATATTTTTGAGTAACAACCCCCATGCAGAAATAATGCAATGCCTTCTCTTCTTTGAATTTGCTCCCTTCCACACAGGACGGCAGCAGGATGATAAGATCAAGCTTAAAGTACCTATCAGCTTATTTTAGGAGAGGGTGAAGAAGTTCAAACAGAAGAGAACAGCTACATTAATAACTTGCCAAAATACATGGTTAGTTGCATTTGAGTTCTAGTTATGTGTTTGGCTGTTTTTCTGTACTAAATCTTTAAATGTAAGTTTTACGACTTATGCTTATTGTCTCAAAAGCCTGACTAAGGCTTGCACGTATTCTCCAGGATTTTCCTGACTGGCTGCTCAAAGTCCACTGATTCTTATAATTCTCGTTTAAGTGGTATTAACATTTAGTGACTTAAATTCTTCATGCTCGAAACCGAGGAATTCATAAACAATGGCCTTTACATAATTTAAATTTTACAGAAAAGGAAACTGAGGCAGCAGTTCGTGAGTTGTTTTTTTCCAAGAGAGCAGGCACAGATGGAGCCTGAATTATAGCACAGAGCTTCTGGCTGCCAGCCTGGTGCTTCGGCAATGAAACTACACTCTGCTAATAATAGTAACGTAGCCTCCCCTTTTAGAAATACTATATGAAGCATGTTACACAACTCTCGCTGATTCATAGGCTTGCATCACTCTCAAAACAAATGATCAATTAAAGTTACCTCATGTTGTTGGAAATTTTGATTGCTTTTTACAGTTGTATAGTCAATTTTTGGAATTAACTACAACATCAAGTTAGTCTGCAGGAACACTTTCCCTACTAATAATATTTCTTTATTTCTTCTAGACAACCCATTTGGAAAATGGAACCCTCAGATCATTCTACAGCTGAAATAATGCTCTGTGAGGAAACAATTCACCTTTCCAATCTGCAATTTTGTACCACCCGCTCAGCTACGCTGTCAAAAGTACAGCACTTCTGATTCAAAAGTGATGCTTTTATCCTGAAATTGCTAGCTTGCATTCTACTTCTGCAGAAGTTCATACGAGAAAAAAAAAAAAAAAAATTAAAAATCTGCTCTTCTGAATTTCGTACTCCACATCCATTTCAGGACTCTGCCCAGCTCTTCTGTATGACTTCAGAAGTCCAAAAAGCTGGAAAACTGCCCCAGTGGTGGAGCCAATAATTTCTTCTGATAGAAACACCAGCTGCCAGCTTCTGTGCCACCTGCCTCTCTCCCTTCCACAAAGCAGTGCCACAGAGGCATCCATGGGGCGCAGCTAACCATATGGTATCCCACTGAATTCCTGGTCAGCCCAGAGGTCTCCGTGGAGCTGCAACTGTGGTCTCCTGGCACAGGCTGCACACAGCTCTGACGGACACCTCAGGCCCTTCTGGCTCCCGCCAAGCCCAGCCCTGTTTTCAGTGGAGCAACGCCAGCTCACATTTAGGTGAGTACCTGGCTCCAGTATACAAAGATGGGGCAATTCTAGTAATTGCCCCATCTAATAATTCTAATTTCATCAGAGCCTTTTTTTTTTCCATGCTTGAGGCAGAAATGTGCCTGCATCAACCTATTCCACGCAAATATATCTATACACCACAGTTAAAGAGTACAATGCGTGATTTATTAAGAATTCTAAATTTTAATAGGTCTGATTTTAGAAAAGTTTATATGTAAACACAAGGTGTGAAATATTTTTCATGTTATACCCTGACAGATAGATTTATGTTCTTAAAATTGTTTCACATACGCAAATTACTCCCTATGGTTGTTCCTTCTAGATATCCACAAATGTCTTCAAAAATAACTGCTTTCCACTCGACTGGAAGAGAGGTGGCCAGGAAGGCAGAATACACGAACATGTGAAGTGCCTCCTGAATGAGATTTAATGATTTCCAGGGTGATCATAATTCTTAAGATTCCCACACACCTATCTACATTATCATCCCAGACAGTGGTTCTGGCAGCTATTTCCAGAATTAAAAGCGCTCGGCTCACACTCACTTTTTGATGGATTTACTGTCTATTTCATAACCTATTATTCTGAATTTTGATGTCACAACAGAATATAACTGAATTACAGATTGAATGTTGCTAATAATAGCAATGAAGGAAATTAATAAAACAGCCTAGCATTCTGTTAATGAGATTAGACACCTGCTCACGGTGCCTAAAATACCAGATCTACATGTCGATGCTCGAAAGAGAAAACCAAAGAGACGCAATGGTGGCGTTGCCCCGCAGACAGTGAAATCAATCTGCCCGGGACTCACTCACTTCTCAAAATGATATGTTTTTCTAGGAGTTAACCCTCTACAAGGGCAACTCGCATATATATATGTAATTTTTGGTTTGTGTTTTGTTCCCGTGAGAAGGCTGCCTCTGCGAGCCCCGAGCTGTGAAGCCCGTTCCCAGTGCTGACTGAGGAGGAGCACCCCCTGACAGGAGCAGCACCCCCGCTGCATTGCAGGCAGAGCATTTGCTCACATGGGCTCCGTTTGTGGGCACTTCCTACAAGCTCCCAAGTTGTCTCAAGCTACCATTGAAGCTACTGGACCTGTGTAAATTGGCACAGCACCTGAGGAGACTGGCCAGGTATGAGAATGCCCCTTCACCCTCTCCCTCTGCTGCCCAAGCACACAGAGCAGGAACCTTTCCCAGCGCAGGTTCAAGGTCTCCAGGCAGCACGGAGGCTACACGGGAGGTCTGAAGCACGTCTTTGCTTCGTACCAACACCTTATTCTCGTCAATCAACGAGGTCGGTTTAGGAACAAAGAGTAGGTCAGCGTATTATTTGTCTTTCCTAGTTTTTTCCGCCGCATTTCCTTTTTTTCTGCCTCCGCAGCACAACGATGGCTCCACGTTAAGGTGCAGTCACCCTTGAAAGCAAGGCACTGCAATGGGTGCTCGCTGTGAAGACCGGCTGAATATGAGCCGGCAGTGTGCCCAGGTGGCCAAGAAAGCCAACGGCATCCTGGCTTGTATCAGAAATAGTGTGACCAGCAGAAGTAGGGAGGTGATTGTGCCCCTGTACTCAGCACTGGGGAGGCCACACCTGGAGTGTTGTGTCCAGTTTTGGACACCTCAATCCACGAGAGATCTGGAGGTGCTGGAGTGAGTGCAGAGGAGGGCAACGGAGCTGGTGAAGGGGCTGGAGAACAAATCATATGAAGAGAGGCTGAAGGAGCTGGGACTGTTTAGTGTGAGGAAGAGGAGGCTGAGGGGAGACCTCATCACTCTCTACAACTACTTGAAAGGACACTGTAGAGAGGTTGGTGCTGGTCTCTTCTCACAGGTCATTAATGACAGAACGAGAGGGAATGGCTTCAAGCTCCAACAGGGTAGGTTTAGACTGAACATTAGGAAAGAATTCTTCCCGGAAAGAGTGGTCGGGCACTGGAATAGGCTGCCCAGGGAGGGGGTTGAGTCACCATCCCTGGATGTGTTTAAGAGACGATTAGATGTGGTGCTGAGGGATATGGTGTAGGGGAGGACTTTGTAGAGTAGGGTAGATGGTTGGACTCGATGATCCCAAGGGTCTCTTCCAACCCAGACGATTCTATGAAGCTGACTGACTCCGTGCGTGTGCCAGAGGGCCCATGCAAAACCACCACCTTTTTGCTGATGAAGCAAAAACCTCAGAGTCTCAAGACAGATGAAAGGAAGATCTACTGAACAAAGTAAATACCAAGCTGCGGTCTCCCGTAGCAGGCAGAGAAGGAAAAGGCCTAGAGCGCACTTGTGTGCCTTGGATAGAGTTACATGATGTGCTGTCCTAGGGGAGCTAAGCGAATGCTGCTACAGCATAGGCACCAAACACAGTCCCAGCCTCACTCCACACAGCAGTCCCACCTATCTTCTGAACAAAGGCAGAGGGAGATGTGAGCACACCGCTTTCTGTTAGCTCACAGGCAGCGGGACATGAATGACACGGGCCTCTCAGAACTCCAGGTAATAAAAAGAAACTCTGTCCCTGCTTGGGAGTTGCCACCACCTGCCTGGGAAAAGCTGTGGAGTGTAGACAAGCTCAGCAACATGCAGGGAAGGTCAAATGGTGTGCAGTCAGTGCTGGCTTGACAGCAGAAGGGAAAGCTAGAAACTTCATCCCTGCTGCAGACACCCCACCTGACACTGCCAGCTTCACACAGAGCTCCAGGGAATACTCGAAAGGGAAAGACCATTTCTAAGAAAGCTGGAAGCTAAAAAATGGAGAGATACCATTCCTAAAATAAGGTGGCCTGGCCATAGGTCAGCCTCTCGCTCCCAACCAACGGCCTGCATTAGCTGGTGACACAGAGCGAGCGCTCCCTTGGCTACCGCAGAGAGAGGGGCCGACCCGTGGAAACCGAGATGGGAGAGACAACACGGCCCACAAACAAAAATCTGCCCTTACAGAGGCTTTGCCTTGAGGAAAACCTTGAAGACACTTTTCAATTCAGGAAATTTTGGAATTATACCAAGAAACACATTTGGAGGCAGGTCACTAAATGCTGGAATTAGATGGAATGTGCACACTAAGCAAAGAACCTGGCACGTCTCGCACATCCCCAAGTTCCAGAATGAGCTTCAAGGGCAGCACTAAATGGAGAACACTGACATAGCTCAACCTGACACAACTAAAGCATAAATACCTGCATTTTAGGTCTGTATTTGTCAAGAAAGGTCACAACCCTAGAACCAAAGAGTTGCTGCAGAGTAACTACTATACCTATTACTTTTACGATAACATGACCTGGATCTTGGAAGTGATCTGTGTAGCACATAAAGGACAGTAACATGCCTTTCTCAAGTTGCTTTTTGTAATAGGATCCAGTGCAGTTCTTCTAGGAACTCTCAAGCAGCTATTTACAATTCAAAGCATTGATCTATTGCAGTCATATGGTGACTGCAACATTTAGCTCTGTGGGTTATTACAGAGGCACTGCTTTTTTTAAACCAAAGGGCATTAGTATCTAGGACACCAGCCAATCTATGTGTGATTAGGTATGGAGTTTCTCAAATTAATCTGTTGTCATGACCAACAGAAAATAAAAACACTGTCCCCACTTGACAAGCTTCAGCACTATCAGATCAGGTTCTAAAACTGGAAATGAACTAGTTCCTCTGTAAAACGATACATAACGCACCTTGCTGGCACAATCCTTCAGTAAACAGAAAAGGTAAACATTCATTGAAATGATCAAGGCTCTGTACTTACTTGCTTTTTCTTGTAGAACCCCTTCTTGTCACAATTTGGAATATGAAAACCCCTGGGACTCAAGACATTCAGGATCTTTAGGTGGTTTAAAGTGTCCTCCATTTCTCTACGACAGGGCCCCTGTTAACGAGCATGTTTTAGAAAACACAGATGAAACTTCATTCCCAAATGCCGCCTTTCACACAAGAGGCAATAAATCTTTAAAGGGCAAGAAGCAAAAACCCAAAGAAAATCCATTAAAAAAAAAAGGATGGTTGGGTATGTCAAAAGGCAGGCCATTCACAGATAAAATTCTGACTTCTTGCTTTATTCAGGATAAACTGATCTCTGAACACTGAAGGCCTTATGTTATGCTGAGGCACAGACTGGCATTTCCAGTTGAAATCACAGCCACAGGAAGGCTTATCCATTATGTATGTAAATCAATTATATATAACCTAACTTAGGTTTGGAAAAGTTGGCCTTGCACCAGCTGGGTAAAGAAGAAGGCAGGCAACTAGAAATACACCACTTGGTGGATTTTCCCTAATGCCACTTCATTTTTGTGATTCTGCTGTATTTGAAAGCTTAAATGAAACACATCTAATTGAAAACAAGTAGTTTGGCATAATGTATATGTACATATAAAAATACTGCAATTTTGGACAACAATTCAGTTTCAACTGGACCAAATGCATGCAGCCATGCAAAAGAACAGCTGCACACAACACTCATTAGATAAGTATGTCCCTTTTTGCCTAACTTTCTCCATCTGTAGAAGTCTGACAATAATGTAGTGAGGATTAGCTCTAGGACAACGAGCCAAGAAGAATTTCCAGAAGCACTTTTAAGAGCATGTCTCAAACATCAACTAATTATTTCTCACTGCAGCCTTCCAGGAGGGAGTAAAGCATTACGAGTCCCACTTTGCAGTCAGAAAACCAGGAGCCAGAAGCGGAGGAGTTCACATTTTGCCAGAGGCCAAGAAAGCAGTCAGTGTCAGCAGCGGGACCGGGACTCAAGAGTCACAGGCTACAAAAACTCTGTGCTTAGCAACACCGCTGGCTGGGCACACAGCCGCCTGGGTCCACCGACCCGCTTCCTCAGTAGAGACCCAAAAAAATTCCTTTGCATAGTTGCATGGGTTTAAGATGCTTAGGTTGCTGTATGAACACAAAAGACTTGGTGCAATTTTTAGTAAGTAATGACGTTTATACTTTTAAGTGGCAGTATTAATAGTTTGCTCATGTAAGGTGCCTTTCGTGTGAGTATCTGAAAGCATACAGACTCCACGGTTCTACCAGAGTTTAAAATGGATTTATTTTTTTTTTTGTTAGCAAAGCCCTTCCTTGCTGCTTTCATATGTTTCCTTTCAGTATCAATATCTCACAAGCTCCAAACATGTGCTTTAAGTTGCTGCTCTTATTGGCAGTTCCTTAAAAAAATGAAACTGCTCAGACACGCTGACTGCAAATCACACGCGCTCAAAGATTTGGTCCTGAGTGAGTCCTACAAAAACATCAACAGCTTTTTTTTTTGGTAATTGTTCTTTTGAAGCAGGCTTCCAAAGTTGTAGAGATCAGAATCAATAGCCAGCAGGGAGACACAGCTAGAAGGGCACTTGCTGACAAAGGCACCTGTCCCCGATGAGCTTACTTGTGGTTCTTACAGACACCAGCAGCCTTGGTAAGTCAGCGTGCCTTTGCTCATGGGGCCCAACAACCACAGAAGTGAAATGTTCATCCTAGTTAAGACCAGGACCCTATTTTCTTAGAGCTACCAAAGTTCATTCATTTACTGTAGGCACTTCAAGTTTTTGGGAGGACATGCCGGAAGGCAGATACTGAAATGCTTTTACTAGACAGCTGGACACCAGTGACAAACTGAACAGGCAGCCTCACCACCCTTGCCAAGTTAGCTTGGAGGCCACACTCTCTTCAGACACAACTTTCCACCTCATACAGGTTTCAAAACCTTCTTTTGCAGATGGGAAGCTATGTCTGGTTTCACCATGACTGTTTTGACGAAATGCCAATATATATCCAGACATATTTTTTAGGTCATCTGGCACAGGCACAAGAATAACCACCGGGTTATCAGCCAGAATGTCCAGGAGGAGGAGTTACTCTCCCTTCGGAGTCCCCACACTCTGGCTGCACTGCAAATCCCGTGGGCACAGTCAGTAGGAAGCAATGGCAGCTCGTGTGCCCATGTGCCTTTGTATTTAGGCAGCAGCACCAAGTAACGACTGCAAGCAGAGCCCATCACACAATCACTGATCAGGCAAGATCCTAATCTTCAACCCAGCTTAAGTGAATCTCCCTTCGTTTGTGCCACGGAGTCCTTTTTCCATTATTCCAACCCAATAATGCTGTTTGCAACCAAATTTAATGATGACGCTATTGAACTCACATAAATGTGTGATAATTATAGGGAAGAACAAGAACTTTTAGTCTCTAAGAAATTACTTAGTGAAAATCATAATTGTATCAATGTAAAACATCATTGTGTCAGGCCTCTGTGTCTTCTGAACATGATCTGCTCGGTCTGCTTATTTTCTGCATTTGGTTAAATGCTCAGAATTTAGTTACTTAGTTTATTTATTTATCTTTTCATATGCACAACAAGCATATACATACACACGCACTCGCACACACGCTGGGCAATGCCTTTCCATTTACAAAAGTACTCACATATTCAGTCTCTTGTTTGGATTCAGAAGAGAAATTCAGTGTATCCGTACTCTGTGAATCATATTCCACTTTATAGCGCTGCGTATTTTTGGCTTGCACTTTCCTGATGATATCCATTTTGATGTGCGGTGGATGTGATTTGGAATCTGGCACCCTGTGCGAGTTTGGGATGGCCTGACTTTCTGTGCTGCTGGTACTCTGGTCTTCTTCTTCTGAATCACTGGAATTTCCTTCAGAAGGACAAATGCAGTGAAGAAACAATGTTAGTCAACTGCTAGCTGCATCTGGAAGGGCAACAAGCCACTAGATCGATCACAGAATCATCATCTGGGTTGGAAGGGACCTTCAAGATCTTCTAGTCCAACCATCAACCTAACTCTGACAAAAAAA
>JAHREE010146600.1:21047-45738 GCA_033628505.1 Tringa tobata | reverse complement strand
AGCTGCGTGTGAGCTATGTGTCTGCTCTCTGGGGGATTCCTGTTCTACTCCTCCTCTTCTTCCTCTGCTCTTAGAAAACTTACACAGAAACACAATAACCATAAATTAAAATTGTGGAGTCATGGATTAAAAAGCCATACAAATCCCAGCAATTCAATATTCAGAAGTTCCACAATGTACCACTTACACAATGCCCGTACTGGGAAAAAAATGTGAAAATATATTGTCTTTCACTGCAAACATGACAAAGAGGCCTCCTGCTTCCAAGGCCAGCGCGTGCTGTGCCTCACCCGCCAACGGGCTTCACTCTACGAGCGCGGTCACTTCCCCCATTCTGCCATGGAAACTCCTTTAAGGAAATTTCCAGTTCCTGTAAGGAAAGTTGGCCCACACCACGTCCAAAACACTTGAGGAATTTTCGGGTGGGATTTCAGAAACGGCTTTAAACCTGCAGTTTCGGGGAAGTTTCAAGTTCCCACAAAGCCCACGGCAGCACGGAGCGGAAAGTTCCCTCTGAAGAGAGCCCTTGTCCCCATGCCAGGCTCGGCAGGGGAGGGGGCACGGGGACACCTCTCCTCTCACACTCACCGGGGCTTCCCAGTGCCCACAGCACTGGCCTACAGGATCCTCCCGCCTTCCTTCTGCAAAGAGCCCAAAGCTACCAAGTTCTCATCTGTTTATGAGAATTAATGCTATTATTCATTGGAAATATTAAAGATAATGAGTGTTTGAACCCCCAGTGTAATGAATTGTTTAAGCTTTTAAAAATACTTGCTTTTCATCCTGTAGAAGCACTATGCTGGAAAAGCTTTGCCTGCACTGCCTTGCTCCGAGTCCTGCAGAACTTCCTCTGGTGGTGATGCTTTTGGGAATTTTTTCGGTTGGTTGAGTTTTAAGTATTTTATGGACATGAGGTTATGGTTTTGCCCATTTCTTTGGGTCCTGAACTACTCAGCCAGTTTGTGATTTATGTATTTTTGAAGAATTTTAAATTGCAATTCTGAGTTAGGCCTCTCTGTTGGAGTTGCAAAGTTCTGAACACAATCCATAATATCTTACCATGAAGGTCCTCTATCTGTTGAAAGCAGAACTTCCTTCCCTAACCCTACACAGGCAGGTGCCAAGAAACACATTTTGACTTTTATTTGCTCTCAGACGCCTAAAACACAACTTTAAACTAGACAGGCACACTCAGAGTACTGGCAAGTTAAACTCTCACTGTTCACACAGGTATTTAACTCATCACCTACTTGTAGAGAGGAGAAGCAACGTTTTCATGCAGAGATACTCTTCGTAGGAGACTTGAAGCCGTGAGAGCTCTCGGGCGACCATAAGCATATGTTTGCATTGTTCGTACATACACGGGAGGTTCATTCTCTGCCTGAGAAACAAGAGCATGAAAATTAAGTTCAACATCTAGATATTTTAAAGTTCTAAAGCTCAGTTTTTCCACCCTTCATTCAAGAGCAGCGGGGGTTGGAGAGGCAGATGTTAAGCTGGTGTGTGATCTGTCTCACAGCAAAATTACACTCGTTTTTTTCTCCCGTGAAGCCATTTCGGGCGATTGCCTTGGTGCCCACACGGAAGCACAGGCCAACACAACAGCTCAGCACCAATGTCACATCAAAGTCCCCTTCAGTCACTGTGGGACAAAGTTCTCAAAGTCTGGCAGTGCCGAAGAAATCAGTATTTTATCTATTTAATCTGTATAAAGAAACACAATGGTATACTTTACTAGAGATGAGATTTCTCTTTCAAGACTTTTGAGAAGTCCACCTAAACTTAATACATATTTGCTCCCTAGGGATAGCATCAACTCTCCTTAACTCCTCCATTTTCAAAGTGACTTTATAGTTCTCCTATCCTTTTACGCTCTTAAAGCAATTAAATTTCATTACCTTTGTACTGTAATAATAAGGTTTCTAACCATAAATGGAAATACATATCAACACCCAAAGGAAAATCTTGGAAAGCACTTACTTGGAATCAGAATGACAAACATTATGTATTTACATAGTCTTTTCCTTTTATTTTTTCTATTTGAATGAAACCCTGCATCGAGACAGGAACTCCTCCTGTTATTTAGCACCTCACCTGGCGCAACAATCCTCTTTACAGCCGGTTCCTGCCAGGACTGCAGGGTTACAGCTTTGGGTGGGAAATGAGCAAGAACAGATTCACTCTGAAGAGTGTAAGAGAGATTTATGCCTTCCCATGTAAATTTTTGTAGAGAAAAAGACAAAACAGTACATTTCAAACGCAATGAGTACACAATCTCTCTACAGGGATGCTAGCAAGTTATTTTGGCACACATATAATGATGTGTCACCTTTTCTAAGGCATCGCCTATTCAATATTCTAACGTAAAGAAAGACAAAGACAAAACTGAATCCCAGTATAAATTAAGAGTAAGATTTGGTTACGGAACTACTCCAGTTCCTCTAAAGCTGCCATCGTTCTTCAGCTCTCCCTTCCTCAGCCCTGCAAGAGAATTAGATGACGGACCCTCATGACCATCCTAAGGATCCCTACGTGAAAACCAGGAGAACGACGCTCCTTTCTCAAGGTGCAAAAACCTAAGAATGGGAGTTCAGATGGGGTTTAAGAGACAAAAAGAAACACAAGGTGATGAAACTGTATTAAAAGCAAATGAAGCACAAGTCTAACCCCCACCATTCGGACGTAGGCTGTTGGACAACTCCTGCCCAGCGTAACGGGACTGTGTGCAGCACTGCCCAACACACAACCGTACCTCCAGCTCCAGGCGTACACACACGTACACCTGCCTGCAAACACTGGCACCGTGTTACAGCCGCGAGAACCCAGAGTGCAGACGAGGTGAACTGTATGAACCAGGAGTAAGCCTAACATGTTCAGATGTAGGATGTTCCTGGCGGCACTTGACACAAAGCCACTATTTGGCCGTTTGGCCAATTTTCTCCCACCCCCTCTGGGCTGTATCAAAGGGCATCTCGCGCATTTCAAATTGAGTAACTGAAACACATTCTATGACAGGGCTCAGCAGTTTTCCTCATGTAAAGCTATTACCATTTCTGGGCAGAAGGTTAAAAGAAACATTATGAAATGGGTCAGCCTGCCTTTTATTTCTATCTGCTGTAAATGCAACCATCACCGCGAGTCTGAGGATCTATATGAAGACATGTGGATTTTCGGCAATGCCAAGGCTATGAAAACTGTAGTTCTCAAAATAGGAGAGTCAACCCCAGTTCCCCCCCCCCGGGCAGAGGAGCTGGCACGCAGCGATGGGCTCTGCACTATGCCCTGGAGGGCAGTGGGGCCGGAGGGAAGCTGATTCTCAGGATAGTCCTCAGCGCTGGCCAAGGGGCTGGAGAAGGTCCCAGATGTTCAGAGGATCCGGGTGCAGTCACGGACCAAAGACCCGGCCCAGAGCAGGGGCTTTGGGGCTCTTCCCTCCCACCCCAGTTTCACTGGTGCCGCTCCATACACATGGCATTCAGCCACTTTGTCAATTAATTTACCCACACGTGAACCAATAGAATACTTAAACTAGGTGCCATACTCAGCTAATTAAAATAGATATTATCCTGAGTGATGCCATCAGACACGCGGCAATGCCAGCAGTTCAGTGCTGCTGCAGGTATCGCCATCCATCTACATCGGGATTTATCTGATTAACGGCATTTCATCCCTTCTGGAGCGATGCTGCTTTAGCAACTGTAGATCTACCCCAAATTGAATCCCCTTCTTGTTCCCTGTCTAATATCCTTCTGCTTTCGTGCCCAGCTCCCTCGGAAAGGGCCACGTGTCGGGCAGTGGCCGTGAGGTTTAGGGCAGCGGAAGCCCATGTACCCGCACCCAGGACACACACCCGTGTTCTGGGGGGTTGTACATTGAGGATAAAAGCATGTGATGATTTTCAACACTGCTGTGAGTCACTCAGTTCAGCTAAGTCTATAAAAGAGTAACAAAAAAAATCATCAGTAAACAAGAGGCTGGTATTCTGAAAACCAGGTGATAGTGACTCCACAGAATTAGTTACAAAAGAATGTCCGGAAAAAATTCCAGGAAGAAGAGAACTGATAAAAAATTGCTTATAAAAGTGTAATCACTTGTTATTTTCTTTCTATTCAAGTAACACCAATGCAGATATTCTGTATGGCATATAGTATTATGAGGGCAAACAAGACTAAAGAGTTGACCCCAAACCTAAGGAGAGCAAAGAGCTAAGATGATAAGCTCGCAGACGGAGTCAAAATCCCAAGACACGGGACTTCCGAGAACTGCCCTCTAAAGCCAGGCAGAGTTAATGGCATTTGCTACTCGCTGAGCAGCGCTGTGCCCGAGCTCCTGAGCTGTCCCTGCACGTGGTGACACAACCAGAGGCCTGACGCTGGCACCAACAGCGCCCGTTCCAACTAAAGCCTGTTTTGAATCACAAACTGTGGAAACAGCTATAGAATACTACAAAATCACATTTATACAATCTCCAAATATGAAATGATGTTCTAATGCCCCAGATTTACAGATGGTGAACCTTTTCACACTCAACAAATGCTACGGGAAATAATTTATTTTCATACCACAGCAACTTTATAATCCACCCAACCCCATGGCTGGGTTGACTTAGGGTGTCCAATAGATGATGAACATTATTCTAATATATTGGATGACTGTCTTTTTGTTTTATCCTCCCCCCCCAAATAAATGACAGGAGTACAGACATAAAAATGGAATATACAATAAACACTCAATTTTTAGGAGAAGACTGGTCAAATGTCTAGGCTGCCAGCTTAAGACTTAAGGAGAACAGAGTTTATTTCTCTTTCCCACCACAGACTGCATCGATGATACCGGGAAAATTCAATTCCGGAGGAACCTCCAGTGGTGCTAATGAACGGTGACATCCAGCACCACCACAGCCAAAGCCACCCAAGCACCGAGCAGAACAAATCCCCTGGTTTCTGGGAAGCTTTCTGGGCTTTCACAGTAAGACATTTATAAATGCTAAACATGTGCCAGCTGAAGATGCAGCAGGACCAGCCTCTGGACGGGTCGGATGGGTCCTTTCTGCACAGCCCAGTTACACACTGGGGTCTGAGATGTGTCGAAAGGAGCCACTGGATCTTCCCACTCCCCATCAGTCAGGAATAACTACACGGGAATAACAGCGGGCAGGGCTGGTGCAAGGGTAAATGCACGAAAGGCTGATGTTGTTCAGATGCTTGAGCTGATACATGAAACTAAAGAAAGTCATCTTATCTCCATAAAGAATTCAATCAAAAAAAGTATTCTGCAGTTCTGTCCATTTGAATCGCCAAGCCAAAAGTTTGTCAAAGACAAACTCTTCCTGAAGCCAAAGACACTGAACTGTACCAAATATGAGTCCTTAAAGCTCAGAAACTGAAGGATGGGGCCACACAGGAACCGGTCTCAGCCCAGCTCTGGTTTATAGCTGGAACGAAGGTACAAAGGAATATAAAGAGGGAATGTGATTACAAGATGCCTGTCTGTTCCATCTCTTGCTTTACATTGCATGTAAACCCATACTTTTCTAATGATCCTTCCGAGTGACAACTGTTTATAAGTAATATTAACGCAGTTTTGAGGGTCAAAAGCAAGCTAAATATATTTAAAAAAAAAAACCATACTAACTGAGATTCGAGTATGTGTAATAGCATTACCCTTGCAGTTCTTTTTAAGAGTATGGACAGAGAATAAGCTGGAAAGCGCTGGTTTTGACCCATTGACAAAACAGTAGGAGACCTCTGACTTAAAGCAAATTAAGATGTTATTATGCTCATTAGTGACAACATCAATTATTTCAATTCCACCACATGGAGACTATTTTACTCCAGAGACATATTCTATGAGCTAATACACATAAGTAAACAGATGGGTGCTCACCCATCATCTGCTCCTCACCTTTTTTTTTGAAAAATTATTGCTATAAAGAAATGGTTAGAGTTTATAAAAGCCTGAACAAATATTTACAGGTAAAAAAAATACAGGTAAAATATAAACATGAAAACATAGAAAATATGACAATTAATGTATTTTTTTTAAACAGAAAATATTTGGGAGATCTGAAGTTCAATAGGAACAAAGATACTAAGACCACCACCTCAGATTTACAGGTAGGGAATGTTTGCAGCAGCTCATTCAGAGCAGAGACTGAGTGCCTGCACGGAGCTGCAAGGCAAAGCTCAGCCAAGGTTTGTCACAGGCCAGGCAGAGCTCGCCTGAAGAAGCAGCTTTGGAAACACGAGCTGAAGGCCACCATCACTGGAAGGAAATGGCAGGAGAGTGACAGTCAGTGGGGACCAATCCCCCACCACAGCCCTTCCCCGAGGGTCTGAGACGCGGGATTTGCCCCCCAGACTGGAGGCAGAGGCAGAACCCGACCTGGGTGGCCGCACCTTGGAAATTAGACATGGAATGCAATATAACTACGCAGATTTCTGCACATCTTTATCCCCACAGCATCTCAAATCGAGCCTTCTGTCCATCATCTCAACAATCCCAGCTCCCTCCTTCGCCCCTCGACAGCACAGAATCACCACACGACGGGAGTTTCAAGAACACAAGGGAAATGATGCACGGTGCAACAGAAGGGAAGTGCAAATATTCCAGCAAGTCCAATTTTTCTTAAAAGTAGATAACAAAGTTCAACAACAAAAAAAATGAGATGAGTTTTTCCACTTGTAACCTCGTCTTTTTAGCCAGATTTTAATCAGACTCAGATATGACTGTTTAAGTGATCCAGAACTCAGTGAAACTGGTAGCACCACACTGTCACTTCTACACAATAAACACAGAGAATGTTATGTGATTTCCCAAACTTTTCTCTCCATCCCAGATACATTTTTAGCTTCTGATAAAATGTTTATAATGAACGGCACAGGAATAGTTGCAATGTGGAACACTTTAGTACAAACACCTCCCACAAAAACTTATGGATATAAATACACTTAGTATCTAAACCACCTTTCTTCCCTTTGACTTATTCAAAAACTCTAAGAAATTTGCTAAAAGAAGAACAAGTGGCAAGTGACAGAGGGATTTGTGAGCTCTGCAAGACCTCGCTGCCCCCAGTGCTGCTCCTCTCCAGCACCAACCCCACGTGGGGCCCGGCATCACCCCCAGAGCCCCAGGGAAGGGCCCGTCCCCACTCACTCGTTGATGATGAGGTCTGGCGCGAAGCACAGCAGGTTCCCGTTGGACTGTTTGTACGATCTCCAGCCCAAAGCGAAGGCCATCAGGAACATCCACGAGTACTGCAGCAGGGTCATCTGGTCATCCAGGTGCAAATTTCGGAAACCTGGGAAAAGGAAAATGGAGGTGTGGCAGTATTAGTTCCAAAAAACCCCCAAAATTCTCCCCTAAGGTGGAAGAGGGCACAGTCACCATCAGCGCGGCTGCTGAGTTAGCTGAGTACATCACCACTTTTAAAAGTGTATCTGATAACAACTTCTCTAACTGTGATGACTGTACCTGAAATAACAACAAAACTTCCTGCTCTCTTACAACCACCTGATTCAGTCCAAGTGCTTTAGATTGGATTTTTGGCAGAAGAAAAAACTAAATTGGAACAGTAAGAGGTTTCTTATGAGAAGGTTCTTGCTGGACAAAAAGAAATGCACTTTCAAAGGGATGCAAAATTTCAGTGCCATTTTCCAGCTACTAAAGTTACACTGAAATTCTACATAAAGGAATCCTTTGCCTATTCCAAATTTTGCATCTGCAGACATTCAGTGTTCGTAACCACAGGACTCCAGTTACATCGACATGGAAGGTGTGAAGAGAAAGCTCCCGTGTAACTCAGCCTCGAGCTGGTTTGTAACTGTCAGCCCCACAACACACCCCTCGCAGAGAAAAACAGGCAAGAGGGAGCAACAGAAATAGTAACTCTTCATCTTTGCATCACACGTTACATTCACGCTCACAGACATTTCTAAATAAACTCTCAACCCTGATGTTAGTAACATTCTGGATGGACAGAGAACAGTCTCTACAGGTAGTAAAAGGGGGTGGAATATTAAAAATAATCAGACTATATGTGTGTGCTTCTCTGGAACTGATGGCCAGTCAGAGAGATTACAACAGACAACAGTTCTATTTAATCTACACCATAATTCATTGGGCTGTCTTCCAAAAATAACAGTACCTTTTACTTTTTGTGAGAGCAGTCCGCTAGAGAATAAATGGTTTAATGTCAAATTTTGTTCTTATTCAACAACAATTGTACTCTGAACTTACAAAATATGTATTGCATTAGTTACCATCATGAAGTGCTTCAAATTTTCCAACAATATGTAGCATGAACAGAGCCAATTAAACAACAAGGAAATGTGTAAAATCTGAGAATTGGCCTCTTAAACAGTCTTAAAATGTAGGCAGCTGCTCACTGGCAACACGAGTTCCTATTAGATCCTGCCTACGTGTAGCAAGAAAATATTGTGCCATACCATATTTAATTTTATTAGGCATCTGAGATCTGAAGAGCTCACAGCAGTGCTGCTTCCTGGAGACGTGCAAACGGGTAGTGTTCAGTAGATTAACACACACCAAAACTTTACATGTCTCTCAACTTCAGAAAAGCTTCTGGTTTTGGAGAGGGCAGGAACTACCCCAGTTACTACTAAAAAAAAATACAAGCAAAGCGTTTCTGAGCTATTTCAAACTTACTGGGTCAAGTCTTGAAATCTTTGCTCAAACCCTCCTCAGGAAAAGATTATTTTGAAATCCCAACTAAAGGGTTTGGCAACCAGTGCTGGCTGTTACTGTGTCTGATGGGTTACCACCAGGAGAAGTACACACAAATAAAATACTCATGAAGAAGCACCTCAGCAACCAAAAAAGAAAGATAAAAAATGAGAAGAACAGTTCCTATTAATATAATTATTGAAGGGAAGATTGGCATTTTCATTCAGAGTCTGTGTTCTAACCTGATGGGTTTGTCTAATTCGAGAAGCTGTTCAGAAGAGATTACCAACACAGCACTGTTTGATAAAAATGGTGTCTAGATTTGTGTCTGTGAATAGCAAATGGTCTCCTGAAGGCTTGTCCCACAAGAGGGGGTGTGTGGGAGCTCTCCCCGAGGCAGACCCCAGCTAATTCAGTGTACTGCCCCGCTGCAGAAAGCCCCGAGGGACACACATCTCTGCTGGACACAGATTGGAGATCTGCTGCTTCGTTTCCCCTGCCTCACAAGAGACACCATTATGACTCATAAATCTCATTATCAGCCTTTTTTTTCTTTTCTTTTTTTGGAAGACCTGTTAGGTGATGTTACTCTCGGGCAACATCTGCATTCAGGAGGTGCTTTTGCTGGGGAGTTTGAAAGCAGGTACCTAACGGTGCTGAGGAGAAGAGACAGGGAGGAACCCAGGAGTCTCGGTTCGGTCAGGAACAAACACATCTCCAGGCTCTCCCAAAGACACTGGGCGTGATGGCCAGGGCTGAGATGTGACATCGCTTCAGGTGGGAGCCAAAACAGCAGCGAACCCTCCCCACTCCCCCGTGATGGTCAGGTTAATGGTGCAGCTACAGGGTTTTTGAGAGAAAACCAACACCTTGACTTCCACCCTGCAACCGGGCCCTCAAATGCCTATTGCCAATTGAAAAAACCACCCAATAGGGTGAGCGCTGGTAAAAAAAGAACCACCCATGAACACAGACCCAGACAAGCCAGTCCAGCAGCACCAGTCTATAAAAAGTCAAGTCTTTGCTAAAAGCACTGAAGAAATAATTACCTAAGAGGGGCAGCAAGAGCTAATAAAAATAGTTTTCTGTACTACTTTTAAAAACAAATCTCTGTTTTGATATGAACTTTAACACTCATCGGTCAAAGGGTTCAGGCAAAATGACCTAACTTGGAATCCCAGTAAATAAATTTTTGTGTTTTTTCTGCTTTCCCACTCCAGAAGCATTTGAGACACGAATTAGCTCAGATATTGCTAAATCTTTCTCTGCGAGGGCTTTGAAGGATACCAGAGACGAAGACAGGTTTTAAGCACAACGAGAAGGCTGCACGTTGCGATTCAGGTCCTTGCGCCTTACCTGGTATGGCCTTGGCCCACTTCACCGCGGCCACCACTTGCCGCCCCCCCAGCATGTTGAGGGTGGAGAGGATCCTCCAGCTGGAGTCGGGCAGGGAGCTGTCGTAGCCCGAGTAGAGCACCTCGGGCTCGATCACCTCCAGCAGGGACACCAGGGTGGGCGTCAGCTGGGGCAGCGAGGCGGGCACCAGGCTCTTGCTGCCGGACGCCTCCGACGCCTCCCGCGGCCCCGTGGCGTTGGGCTGCTGCAGGCCTTTGATCTTCTTCTTTGTTTTCCGAGCTGGGGAAGGGTTGGGAAGTCACAGGTGAGATAATGGAAAGTGACCACACGGCAACAACAACCCACCAGAGGAAACGCGGCTTTCGCTTTCCTGCAGCTGCAGATCAGGCAGCGAAACCTTTGCGGCGTTTTTTCGTACAACTGTAAATAATTTCACACTAAGGTCAATTAATCTCCCTGTGAAAATAAGTTTCTTTTACGTCTTAAAACTCACATTTATGTTAACGTTTCATAATGTTAAGTAACGTCTGCAGGTAGGTTAAAAACCTGCTCCGAAACCCCGAGGCCTGACCCTGCTATTTCTATTCTACACAAAATTTCAGTGAGACGTCCCGTCCCAGCACGACACCTGTCTGGAAGCATCTGCAGGACTGTGCACTTTCTAAGTTCCTTAAACTATTAAGTATAGAAGCCATGCAGAAGAAAGGAAAAAATACATTTAATGGGTGAGAAGTTACTCAATCTCTTGAGCCAGGGAAAACGTTTTTTTGAGAACGCTGGGCAGGAGGAGACTCTTCTCTTGCCAACGCTCTTGCATATAAATCACTGCTGCGTAATTAAACCATAAAACTCATTCGCCAAATAAATAAAACATCACACAGAGATGTTAACTGTAAACTACAAAAAGTTGGAGCAACAAATTTATTAGCATATTGTCAATAAGGGAGTCTCCTCCCTGGCTCTGGGCTCTCCTGGGCGCAGGCAGCCAGGCTGAACACAGCGCTCCCAGCCCACACCAAAGAGAAACCTGGCTCTTCTCCTCCGTCTCAATTAATTAATTGATTTCTGGTCTGGAACTTCCGAGAGAAATCAGTAGCACATAAAAGCATCATGTAATGTGGTTTCACATTCAGAATTTCTACCGACCTATTCAGAATCTCTAATTATCAGAAACACACATCATCCCTGCAGCTTAACGAGACAGAAAATCGCCCCCTCCCCAAGCCTGTCCCCACGTCCCCAGGACAGGGATGTCGGGCACCGAGAGCCAACGGGGAGAAATCCCCTACGGACCTCGTATAAAGTGCATTTTCCCCAAGGCTCAGGCATGGGCCACCTCTGCCAAGACCCTCATGGGGGAACAGCCGCGGTTATTTCCTCAGAGCAAAGAGCTTCTTGTTATTCTCATCTCCATTTGGAAATGGCTGCTCCAAAATCCTTCCAACGTTCTGGGAGATTTTTTGCCCCATTATCCTTGTTCTCAAAAGCAAACCAGCGGCTTCGACTTAACTTTACAGGCACATGCCTTCGGCTCAACACAGGCACCTGGCACGGAGCATTCCCATCCCAGAAAGTCTCATAAAATTATAATCAAAAGAAATTTATCTGATAAGACAAAGTATTACACAAGAGTTTTTATGAGGCTATGCTACTAGACCTGTCTTAGATATACAGCTGTAACTCACAAAAAAAAGGAGGTTGAGATAATGTACTTCTTTACAATTTTCAAATATAAAACCACCACAAAATTTTAAACCAGCTCCTTAGGGCAACTTACAGAAAATAACCTGTACGGATAAACTTGGCATGGAAATAAAAGCATCCAAGTTTTTCTATTCAAAACAAACAACCTCCTCAAAAACCACCCCTGCAGTTTGGTATCCAGCTCCCTGTTCCGTTGCAGACACGTGCTGCCCCGGGGGGGGGACCCTTCCCACCCCCTGCTGAAGAGCATCACTGCCAGGGAGACGGGGAGACCATGCACCTCACTTCCAAAATGGGATTTATCAGGACTAAACCCACTGCAGTTAAGGAGCAGGGCAATGAATAGCATTAGAAAGAGATCCTTCAAAAAACTCAAATAAATTCAAAATGGAGATGAGAGAAAAAAACCTATGAACTGCCAACAGTTTAACTATAAAATGCAGTAAAAAAGGGGAAAAAATTATGAGATTATTTTTTACAGGCATAAAAGGTAACAATAAATCTGTTTTTTAACCACATCAGAAAGAGGAAGGGTGCTGAAGAATAGAACACCCAGGGTCAATTAATGGTGAAAGCGGAAACAAGAATTCAAAGAAATAAAGGTTGTAGTAGAAAATATCATTATTCTGCTGTATAAATCTCTGGGACCTGTAGCTTGACAGTTGTGTGTTTTTCCCCTAAAGCCCAATCCCCCCCATGAAATAGAAGCAAGAAAGTTCCAGAAAAGGGTAATAAGTAGGGCCAGAGGAATGACTGATGAGAAACTAGACTATTTTGAAAACTAGAAGTAACACATTTCTAGTGTTCAAGGAGCCACTGTTGCCTCAGCACAAGAGTAGGTAAGAATTAAAATACAGCACGGTAGATTTTATTTAATTATTTAAAAATAAGTTAGTTTCCTACCCAATAGGTAACAGTGACATTCACCGCAGGGCCCCGACCGCCCCGCCGGGATGTTCCCATCTCTTGCCGGTCAGTAACTGCTTTGCTTATAACCATCATTTACGCACCGAGGATACACCTGACGACTTTTCAAAAAGAAATGGCTGTCTAAAAAGTATGCAAATTTAATTCTGTTTTAAACAGGAGTAATTCCTGAACTGTGACTCTAAACCAGCCAAGATAAAAGAAACTCCTTTTCAGTCTCTTCTGTGCTTTAAGCAGCCTTCCAGTTTTCCTTTCTATGAGCTCTTCTGTGCGACCAATTCACCATCTGTTCAGATCTGTCCAATAAATCCTTGTTTTCATGGTTGTTTTTCTCTGCTTCACACTACCTTGGGTTCCTCCATCTTCCGTTGCTGTGTTTCTACATCTCTTTTCCCTCTCAGTCACAAAAGCTTCCCCACCCCCCCCTTTCCCAAGAACTTATCTAACAACATCCATCCTCCAAAAAGTCCCTGTTCCCTGGGGTTCTCTCTGCCAAAATTCAGGCAAACAAACCCAAGCTGGAAGGGCTCCAGACTGCATGTGGAAAAGCAGCAAGAATTGGGCGTCATTCAATTTTAATTTTCTTTGGTGCAGAAAGGCAACTGGAATGACACCTCCTGGAGCCCCAGTTCACATAAATCACTGCAGGAATGGAAGGGATTACTGCTCCAGTAACATACACCATCAGGTGCTTCACTCATACACATACATATAGGAATATATGTATTTTGAAAACAACTATGAGAGAAAAAATAGAAACGATTCTTAAGTAAAACATATTCTTTCCCATCTCAAAATGAAAATTGTGGGTTTTTTGCATTATTCCAAGCTTCCTTTAGTCTCAGCTGTCACCTCTCCTTGCTGCTGGCCACACCGGCCCCAGCCAGGGCACTGCTGCTATTCCCTCTGAAATGGCAAGGTTCACCCCCGGGGAGCATCCAAAAGCTCAGTCCCGCTCCCAGGAGACACTCGCTGACAACCTCATGTGCTTCAAGGGTTTATTTCAGAACCCACTCCTGTGGATTTTGGCCATTCAGGGACGCAGCTTCACCCCCTGCACACAGCTGATGACAGCAGCCCAACAAACCCACCAGCACCCTCCTCTCTCCCTGCAGACCCCCCCGGGAAGCAGGGGATGAGCGCGGCACAGGAGGGGGACATTCCACACTGCTGGGATTTGCCCCTTTGCTCCGAGGGAAGGGGCACAAAGAGCCACCTGTGGGGCACAAAACCTGGTGATTTGTCCTCCTGAGAGAGGCTGGAAGCAGGGGAGGAAGAAAGGATGCAGTACGTGCATCATCTACCTCTTTAACATAATTCACCACTCACATTGGTGAAATGAAATGAAACTCTGCTCATATTTGTATCTGACAAACACATTTTTGACATTTTCATTTAATCCGGCAATTGTCATTATATCAGTATCCCCATCACTATGCCAGTACTCTCCTCATCTCTGCAGCTCAAGGAAAAAATATCAAGCATAAAACATAGCTGACACTAATAAAAATGTTTTATGCCACTTTACAACTGCTACTAAATCTCTAGTTGATGTGGTCTTCAGTTCCTCGTAAGTCACCCAGGACTTAACAGAGAACAAATATCTACCATTTATGTATTTCAGCTATCTTTTCTAAAGAGATTCCAACAGATACTTAAGGAGAATCCACAGCATGAACAAAAATAATTTCCTTTTCTTCAGTTTGAAGACATAAGCCCTGCTCCAACTTTAGGTCTGTGTCTCTGGGCTCTCCCCCTCTGTGGTTTCAGCCTCCTGAGGCTCCTGAGGCAGGACGGGCAGGCGCTTCCCCACAGGAGCTCTGGAGTTCTGCGCTCCCAGATTCAGTGAGAAAGCAACAAGATCTATGTGCTGACAGGAATAAAAAATAACCCTGTTTTGCGCATATGACTCACTTCTGCTGAACATACTGAGAGACAGAGCGACTGAGTATGGATAGGAAAGTATAGAAGAAATTTAGCATAAAAAAAAAATAATCTTGCTTTTCACTAAAAGGCTCATACCCACCATAAAATGCAGTACTTTTAACATATGAAAGTGCTGCTCAAGTAGTTGCTTTAAATTCATGAGCAGCATGACCCTTATTGTCTGGGACTCAAAATGCAAGGGGATTTGGGGGTTTGCGTTACCTTCCAGGTTCATGCCAGCCTGCAGACACTTGCGGTACCGGCACGCGGGGCAGTTCTTCCGCCGGATCTTGTCGATGATGCAGTCGTTTCTCCCCGCACACAGGTAGTTGTGCTGCCCTGTGTTGACAGCGACACACAAAGTAACCGTAAGAGAGCAGTGGGAGCAGTACATGAAACCGTTCATTCTTTCAGTAATGCTAAGAATCCAAGCACTACACAGTATCGTTACCTACTGCACTGATCTGTACCTACTGTACTGATCAATATCCGTACGATTTCATGTATCTATACATCGAACAGATTTCTCATATTTAGACACCAAAGCCAATAAATTTAGGAAGAAATCCTATTTTCTATTTGTTAACATCAGGCAAATTCTATTTTTACAACTATTTTTCTCTTCCATTCCTCAGAGCTGTCTTCTGTAGCATGTTTCTGATTTCCCTAAACAGTTTCACAGGAGATGTCAATAACATTCCTAAACACAGTCTGAAGGTATAAATGTCAACATTTCTGCACGCACACAGCCGTATCACACACATACACTTCCTTCATTCTGGAAGTCATGAAACCTCCACTTGTTTAACTCAGAGTCCAAACTGGACAAACCAAGTTCTCTGACACTTTTACGGATTCACAGATTTCGAACAAAACTGACCCTAGAAATATGGGAACTGGAGCTACATAAATTACAATAACTGTATTCCTTAGCTGTTCAGAGAAAACAACAGAAGAGAAGCATCTATTCTTAATTATTTGAATTATATGAATAATTGTCTTAAGAAAACTTTAGCGAAAGCTATTGCTAAAAGATACCTCCTTCTCTCAGACAGGGATCAAAGCCCAGATGTTTATTTGGAGGGTAGAAAGCTGCTACCTCGGCTTTTACACTGTATTTCCAAGTTCTGATAGTACGATAGCGAGAGAAACAAATGTATTTTCCAAATACTGAATTATTGATCTGTGTAGGAAGAGGTGCCTGGCAGCTATTAATAAAAACAATATTGCAGAAACAACTTATTTTCACATATGTTCCTAATAAGAAAAATACCTACAAGAGACAAAAGTAAATTATTTATTCCTTAAAGCAAATACTAGAACTCACAGATCCTGGAAAAGTTCCTGAAAACATCCACACTATCTAATCTGAAGGATTAAGGTTGAGATAATCTGTGGCACAATAAGAACAAATGCAGAGGTAAGCCTTGAGCAATTTATTGCAATTTTTCAGCTCCCAGCCTGCTTCCATGTGTACCAGGAATACAGGAGATAAGACATAGCAAGTGGCACCACTGCTGAAAAGGATTTACTGCATTGACTTCTTCATGCATCAACACCTTCCTGACTTAAACTTGAGCCTTTCCCCCTGGACTACCAAGAACTATGATGTGGACTTGGCTCTTCTGATCCCTCTGAGAGGCTCTGCATTTCCACGAGGCTCCCCATTGCACCCAGTGAGCTGGGAACTGGGAGAAAGTGCTGCTTCTGAAAGACTGACCGGTGGCTCGTCTTTGTCAGAACAGCTTTCCTCTTCCCCAGTGACACCCAACTTGGAAATTGTTATCGTTAGCAAAAAATTATCGTCTGATTCTCTGATTCACTTCAAAATACTCAGTAACTGCATGAAGAAGGTACAAGGCAGGAAACCGGTGAGGCTGGAACTAAGAATGACATAATTCCAGACTCGAGGCATCACTCTCCTTTCAGAGATGCTGTGAATGTCCTCGGTATTATCACTATAACTCTTCTGCATCTCCACAACGCTGGAGCGAGGGGTCAGACACTGAGCTCCAGCCCAGATCATTACACAACAGCTACTGATGCAGCTGAACACCACTGAGCATTCTACTGCACACACTCCAGATTCACGTTCAGTTTTCCACCACCTCTATTTTCTCGAGTGATTTCTTCCTGCGATCAGAGAGAAACCTCAATGATCCAACCCCACCTCCACGTTCCTGTTACCCAGTTACCCCTGCAAGGAACACACACGGACACGGACGGAATTTACCTAATACTGCTTGTAGGAAAAGTTGTAAAACTACCATAACCTCATATACAACAGATTTATCAAGTTTCATGTACAGTTTTATACACAAAACAGCAAACACTGAAGTTAAAAATCACAAACTTTACAAATGTAATGCACACAGACAAGTATCTGTATATAAATACGACAAATAAACAAAAACAACACTGAAAGACAATGAAAGAAACAAAAAGGCAAGACAACAATACATCCTTTTACCCTGTGAGTGAATGGGAGCATTTTACAAATGTAAATGGAATCTATGCTTCAGATAGTACACCATTATCAATGGGATTTACTGTGAAAAGATCAGTAATAGAATGGATGGGGTTTTCCAGCAGGATGCTAGCAAAAACATGGATTACAGTAAGACTAAACAGACTGGGTTTGAATGTGGGTGATACCTATGTGGATTTTATATTTTTACACAGAGAATTCACAGGAAGATGCCTCACCTTCCACAGCTCTTTTGAAGAAGACTTTGCAGCTGCCGCAAGTAAGAACTCCATAATGACAGCCCGAGGCCTCGTCCGAGCAAACAAGACAAAGCTTGGGAGGTGGTCCCGTAGTTGCTGAGGTTGTGGATGGAGAAGAGCTTACATCTGATCTCATTCCGGGGCTAAAAAAAAAACATAAACCCACTAATTAATCAAGATCTACAGGATACTGCCATATCCCCCATGCCCTTCCCATCCAACAGGGCAGCGCTCTGCACAGAGTCCAACAGGCTCTGAAACAGTTAGTCCAAGAATTCTGCAAAGCTGTACGGGTTTTTCACTGCACACCAGACTGGGTCATGATTGCTCCCCTGACACAGCCCCGAAGCCAAGCTTCTTGCACAATTATCCCAGCTTTTAAAACTGACTCTTCAAACACGCGCTCGTTCCATATTGTTTTCGTTCCTGCTACATTCCCCGCAGCCGGCACCGAGTCCTGCAGGAGCTTCCTTCCCACCATCATCACACAGGTCTCTACCGGGTACCACTCTGCAAGAAGCTGTGCAAATGAAGCCATATATCGATACACATTTACAGTAATAAATGATCCACTCCAGCATTTTAGGAAAAGAATATCTATTCCTAATGTCAGGATCTGGTTTTCCCATGTAAACACAGAGGCCATCTACAAATGAAGGGTTTGCTCTTGAACATAGGACAATAAACAATTATTGTAATCACCGTCGAGCTGCTGCTAATCGTCGGGGCTGAGCCCACGGTGGTCGTGCCCCCGTTCAGAGGCTGATATTGTCAGCTCGTGTGAATGACACGGCCCCAGCCCAACGCCTGACCCGGCCAGGGCTGCCTCGACGCCTCCTCTTACAAGGTTATTTTCCCAAAGTTTTACACTTTTAAAATGCATTTTCTATACTATATGTGTGCCTTAAAGCAATTCTCAGAAAATTCTGTCCAACAGGCTTCCAGCCGCTTTCCATATGACGTTAGAAAATTCCACTTTGTTAAAGACTTTGGTGCCTTGGCTCGGGAACCCCCCCGAACCTCACACTGCCCGTGGGGGCTCAACACCGGCGTGGGCTGGCCTTTGCACGGAAAACTCCTCTCCTCAACAAAGTCTGACCAGATTTGGTCACACATTTTAAAAAAAAGACACAGTTTTCAATCATTCACAAAATCCTTGAAATTCCAGCCCCAACGGAAACACTCCAGCACCTGGGAGGCTTTACTGCCACCCCCCAGCCCCCGTCCCCAGCCAGCAACCCAGAGAGGCTCCCCCCGGCGATGCCAAGGATTCTGCTCCTGCGTTTCTCGTGCTGTAGGGAGCTGGATAACAAAAACAGACACAAGGAGCAGGAATCCCACTGCTCAAATACTCCATTGATAAAAGTCAAACCAGAATAAACACGTCAACAAAGTCCACACTTTCACAAACATGGAATCAGGTGGGGGAGAAAAGTGGGAATTACTTGTATAGGGAGAAACCGGGGAGAGCACAGGCAGGGAAGGACCTGAGGCACGTGTGGAACCCCCCGAAAACCAGAGCCTGTGGTGAGCCAGGGGAGAGGGTGTCCTGTGTCTAAGGCAGAGCAGAGAGGGCTGAGCAGGAAAGTAAACCACAGAGAAGACGCTGGAATAGCTGTGGAAGGAGGAGAGAAGAGTAAGACCAGAGCAAGGGTGGTGCGAAGGCTTCCAAAGGAAAGGCTCACAGTGGGAACGAGGTAGGATGAGTCAACCTTGAGGAAAGAGGGGAGAAAAATACACCCAGGGAAGAACACTTCTTTCCAGAACTTGGAAAAAACGTCAATTCTGTCACCTTGCTCCTTTGGGTTCAGAAAATATTTGTGAAATGCTGCAATGCTTCTTCTACTCTGTTACTCTACAGAGAGCTGACACCCATCATTTCCCAGTCTGACGACTGAAGTGGCCATCACCGATAGTTTATGATCCATACGATGGCTTTTCTGTGTTTGCTAATTAATTTGTCTTCTTCTAAAGAGCTGAAAGCTATAATAAAATATTAAGGTTGCACAATCCAGCACTCGACATGGGAGCAATGGCAGCACGTAATCCAGCCCAGTCCCATTCATCTGACGTCCTCACGAACACACACCGTTAGGTACAGGCTCATCCCCATTTCTCCAAAGCCCCTCTGCCTCCCTCGGAGCAGCGGCGCTCCAGGAGTGATCCCGTAGCCTTGGAAGCTGTTGTTCCACGGCCCCATCTCCTCCTACTTCTCGACTGAACGCCCAGCTGGGGACCCGGCACATCCTTTGAGGAACGAGACGCCCCAGCCCCGAGCCCCCGGAGCCGCTCTGGGCCAGTGACCCCCAGCTCCTTCCCCACCGCGGGGACTGGTGCCCGCATTCAACACCGGTCCGGGGCTGGGTGTTCCCGGGGCAGGGCTGCTTCCCACCAGGATTCCCGTGGGAACCCAGAGACTGGGGGGCAACCCCAAGCCTGAGAACCCCTACATGGTTCTTTGCTCCCTCGCAGCCTTCCTCTCTGATCAGACAAGTGCTTTTTCCTACAAAGCTCTGCCTCCCCTCACGGTACCTCCAGTACTTTCTTCTGCTGCTTACTTTGGGTTGGGTTTTTGTTCAGTTGCTTTTTCCTTTCTCCCCCCCAACTTACTTATGCATTTGGAAAAAGGGATTGTTTCTCCACTCCATAGTGTCATATGCAAAAGAACCACCTCAAAACAAAAAAAAAACAAACCCCAACACTTGCCTCAAACCCAAACAACCCCCCCATTAAAAACAGTAATCACTGGCCAGTCAAAAGCTACTGTAAATTCCCTTATTTCCTCTTAAGGCGTTAGGCCCAGTGCTCCTTTTCTTATGCTAAAATATCTCAGTTTAAACATTGAAATACAGCCTGGGAGCCTGTGATTTTACATAAGGAATATATAACTTGAGAACTTCAATTCATTAAAATGATTAAACCCAGAAAAAGATGGAAACATCCTTCCATGCATAGTTTTGAAGACAGCTAATTCAGCTACAAAAATTAAACCCCATACCTTTTGAATTTCTGACAAAAGCATTCCCAAGGAAACAATCACCATCCGTCACAGAAACTACGGCAGCACCAAACAGATCCCACTGAAACTTTTCAATCACCTTTAATTTTTAAACAGGGCTCGTTTTCTGTATCAGTACTGCAGAAAATGTAATATGAGAAAGAAAACAGATGATCTGACTTACAAAACTAAAAATAAATTATTGCATTGATTAATAAAGCAGTAGCCAGCAATCTAATCTGGGCTCCTGGCATATCTTTTCAAGCCTGGCTCTATCAGATAAGGCCAATATTTACTAACGGCGTGGAGCGCTGCCAGACACGGCCCCTGCTTCTGTAAAACACTGTTTTCTTGCCTGAAACGTGGAGAGCGGGAGGGATCATCGTGCTTCAGGGCTCCTATAAGAGCTACAGCAAACCGGCTGGAGGCTTAATATAAGTCTTTCACCTATAAAGTTATATGCAGCAAAAGACAAACAACCACTTCCTAAGGAAGAGGTGAGGGAGGGAAGCCAACACTCCGAGATAATGTAATAATAAAACAGTTACCATTCAGTTATTTGCAGAAATGTTTTTAAATTCAACAAACCTCTAATATACTATGATTCTTATCTAAAGAAAAGAAAAAGCCAAGAAGTATAGATGAGAGAGGAAAAAACCCTCAAATTTTAAGGATTCCAGATTTGTGAAAACTTTAGGGTTTATTTTAGGAGGGCAAGGTGTTCTTAGTTTAAGGGTGCTGAGCTCTATTCCCACGTACTTTCAGAAACTATTTCTATATAAACTAATTTTATTCATTTGTGTAGATAGATGTACTGTTTCCAGTCAAGGAAACATACGGGGGTAGAATGGAAAGAGGTGAAGAAGATGCAGCCCCAGGAGGGTGCTCTGCAGAATTCGAGTTGTTTAACCAAAGCCATTTCTGGGTTAATCATTCACCAGAGGTTTTCAACCCGGGCTCAAGGTTCAAACCTTAATAAGCCAGGTGTGGTAACGTTTATGGGGGTGTGAAGTTCTCCCTTCTTGGGGTCCCCATCCACCACAGGTCACGTCGTCCTCCCACAGTGGCCAGTGCCCAGGTGAGCCAGTCCCCCCAGTTTTCCCAGTGCCAGCAGTTCCAATGGGAGCCCAGGGATGGGGGACCAGCACAGAGCCCTGCGACCCACCGCAAACTGCTCTCAGAGGATGGACTCCATGGTCTTAAAAATCCCTTCCTGCCTAAACAATGGGATGGTTCCAGGACGTGCAGATCCTTATTCCCTGCTCTGAGGAAACTTTTCTCCAGCCCAGTCCTTCATCACTGACAAAAACGTTCGCTTCTTCCTCTTTCTGCTTTCTTCTGTCCTTTCCCTGGAAATCTCCATCCTCCACCCCACAGCCCAGCACACGCACGCTCCCGCGTGTCCAACTGACACTGTAACGGCACTGAAAATATACCACCCTCCTGTTACTTTACATTATTAAAAACATAATTCTCTAGTGCAATAATGAAGAGATGAAATATTTTCAACACTGAAAATTATCAGTCGTTTACAGCCCACCACTGACAGCCCTTCACCACCGAAGGAAGGCTCAGGACGCTCAGCCTCAGCAATTTTGCCCAAGACCATGCCCGGCCCTAGCGCTCTTCTGCTGATGGGGAAACTCTTTTTTAAAATGCAAACTACATCAGCACCACCAGCAACTTAGACACGTGCAGTGAGAGGAGAACTTGGTCAATAATTTAAAAACTATCTGCATTTAAGGAAAACAGCTGCAAGGCACAGAAGAGGAGAAGCGGCACCTCGGGAGACCTGGGGGCTGTTGGGCAAAGCAGCAGCTGAGCAATTTCTACCTTTTAAAAAAAAAAAATCTACCCTGAAGAAAAGTTCAGGGGAAATGCATAATACAGGGTTTTTTCAGCCATACAGACAGCTCAGTTATTCCCTGGTGCAATTATAAATTACAAAACCAGAACAATTGCAACTGGCCCCTGAAAACCTGTAAGAAAATACTGTTCATGCCCAAGTGCCAGCCCCGGGGAAAGCAACGGCTGGGACGGGTCCAGGGCTGGAAGGAACGGCTAGAACTTGACTGTATTTACTGGGACTAGTCTTTTGATCAGACTATTCGTTTTGCTCTGCTTCTAATGTACTTCCCCCATACGAGTTGCATTCCCTCATTCCCAGGCCACCCTCCCTCCTGCTTCTCCAGCACCGGTCACCTCCGTGTCCAACCGCCCCCTCTGCAGCGCCAGGGACTCTGCACCAGCAGGATCCCCAAATAACAGCAAAGAAACCATTTTCAATGTCATTGCCATCAGGGCCTCGTTCTTATCTTCCAGCAATGAGAACAATGTAAACACTCAGCTGCATACACCAACTGATTACATTTTTTGAATTGCTTACTTATTTCTTTATTGACTAGAGAAACCACTAATTATTTTTTCTACCCTCTTCGGCAGGAAAGGAGCTTTCGGTTCAAGCAGGAAAAAAAAAATTCAAAACGAGGCTATTGACACTGTACTTATCATTGCAATATTAAAATAAAAGTATATTTGCTAACTGAAAATAATTTCAAAAATGCATTTTGCTGAGAATGAGAACCAGGGTTCCGGAGTGTGAACACCCTCTCCCCCCAACCAAATAACTCCAAATAGCTTCAGGTTCTGCATAAGTGTCTTCTTTCCCATTTTGTACTTAAACCAGAACTGAATTGCTTGGGTAAAAGCGCAGATCTTCATGACAAGCACGTTCCCCGTGATGCCATAATAAATCAAAATTCTACCAAGGACTGCAGTATTTACCACAGCCTGGGACTAAGAGCAGCCAGTGTCGGTGTTCTACTGAACGCCGGGCTGATGAACACCATTCCCTTTATCCCACCTCCCGAGAAGCTCCGTGCCGTGACTCCAGCCACCAGGAAACCAGGTTTGGAAGGAAGGGGTTTGTGCAGAGGCTGTGGCACGGCCCCGGTCACACCAAAGTCCCAGGTCTCCTGCACTGCTGGGTACAGGGATCCCAGCGGAGAAACACCTTATTGTACAACTAGACCCACAGGTACCATCGGCCTCCGCCTGACACAGTCCCTACACCAGGATGTATTTTCTCTGTAACGCAGAGTGGAGTCCTGGGATTCCAACGCACAGAAAAAATCAGAATGAGACACACCTAAAGCAGCAAAGTCTCGTAATTCACCTCTCTGTCTGCAGAACAACACCCATTTCACCACCCCCTTAACACAACTGAAGGAAACTGTAGGATTTATTGTTTTGTGCAAAGTTGCCTCAAATACCCTAAACGTTTTGGCTTCTGTTTCCAAGGGCTCAGGTACATCACAAGGACATTGACCAAAGGGTCAAGACTTTCAGGAAAAAAAAAAGTGACTTCACACTGAGCAAAGACTTTACATATATCTGTTATGAAAAGATTTTATGTACAAAAACACACTTACTATTGGCAAACAAAATTAATTGGAATTTATACGTTTCCTATAGGTATTGTTGTACAGAACCAGTCAAACCTTGATGCTGGTGAGGTTTTGGTGAGTCCAGAGGTCCTGAAGACAGAGTGCCAACCTCAGCTCTGTTCTACCTGAGCGTATGAAGAACTAGTATTTCCTTAGAAAACCCCGTACCAAGAAGCATTGACTGTGTGGGATGTGCTGCTGCCTCTGCTCCCTCTTCCTCCTCCTCCTCCTCCTTCTCCTTCTCCTCCTCCTCCTTCTCCATCCCAAGCCCAGAAGCTCTCTGGTGATGGCAGGAGCACAGGGGGCATCAGGGCAGCACCAGGGCAGCCTGAGGCTGCTGGAGAGGGGACGGCAGCCCCAACATGGGGACATCACACACACACACCCCCCACACCACGGGCTGGGGGCACGATCTGCCCCTCGGGAGCAGCAGATGGAGTGATTTCAGGTGTTTAGCCGAGCGTCAATGACACACGTGGGTTGTGAGAACAGGCTTTATGGGGAGCCAGCGTCCCCCCCGTTGGGCAGCGGCAGCAGGGACCACCAGTCCAAGCGCTGGCGCTTCATTTCCCATAAATTATACCCTATTAAATACAAACAAACCCCGAGAGCGCAGGCAAATACCAACAGCACATTAACAGAATAAAAACCTGCAGGGATTCCCGACAGCACCAGGGAAGCACCCTCCCCCCCCGCATCAAGCATCTCTCCCGGAGCCCGTGGGACAATTACCCCCTTTCCCGCAAGGAAGAGCATCCTGCCCCTGGCGACTTGGGGCCGGCTCCAGCACCCGGTGGCCACCAGGAGCCCCAGAGCCCTGGCCCAAAGCCACCCCCGCTCCGAAATGGCGTCCGCTCCCATTTTAGAGCTCGCCCAGGAGTGAGAAACACAGACACTCACACACAGACACACCAACACACAC